>CAUYLG010053042.1:0-62759 GCA_963573385.1 Cacajao melanocephalus
TCTCCTGCCTCAGCCTCCTGAGTAGCTGGGATTACAGGCATGCGCCACCACACCTGGCTAATTTTGCATTTTCAGTAGAGATGGGATTTCTCCATGTTGATCAGGCTGGTCTCAAATTCCAATCGCAGGTGATCTGCCTCCCTTGGCCTCGCAAAGTATGGGGATTACAGGTGTGAGCCACCATGCCCAGCCGATTGACAGTGTTTTCTTTCAGTACTTTGAATATATCATTCCACTGCCTTCTGGCCTCCACAATTTCTGATATATAACCAGCTGTTAATCTCATTGAAGATTCCTTGTACTTGACATGTCTCTTTTCTCTTGCTGCTTTCAACATTATCTCTGTCTTTGCCTTTAGTCCCTTTTGTTATAATGTGTCTGGGTGTGTATCTCTTTGAGTTTATCCTTCTTGGGGTTTGTTAAGCTTCTGGGATGTGTAGATTAATGGTTTACATCAAATTTTAGAAGTTTAGCCATTATTTTTTCCAACATTTGTTTTCCCCTTTTTCTTTATCATTGGAATTCTCATTAGTGTATATTAGTAGGCTTCACGGCGTCTCACGGGTCTTTAAGTTTCTGTTTATTTTTCTTTTTTTCTTTCTGTTCCTTGGACTAGATAATCCAGAATGAACTGTCTTCGGTTTTGCAGATTCTTCTGCCAGCTAAAATTTTCTTTTGAGCCCCAGAAGCTAATTTTCGTTTCAGTTATTGTACTTTTCAGCTGCAGAATTTAAAATTTTTAAAAAATATTATTTCTACCTCTTTTTAATATTCTCCATTTGGTGAAAATTCACATACTTTCTTTTAGTTTAAGACAGTTTCCTTAAGTTCTTTGAGTATATTTTAAATAGTTGATTTAAAGTCTTTGGCTAGTTACTCCACCATCTGAGCTTCCTCAGGGACAATTTCTATTGCCTCCTTTTTTTCCTGTGTGTTGTCAATCCATACTTTCTTCTTTGCATTTCTCATAATTTTTGGTTACAAATGGGATGTTTAAAATTATATAATGTGACAAATCTGGAATCAGATTTCAATTCTCAGGGTTTGTTGTTGTTGCTATTTTTTTTTAGTGAGTTGCTTGAATTCATTCTCTGAAGTCTAATTTTTTTTTTCATGTGTGAACACTGGCATCTCTTCTTGGTTACATTCATGGGCAGTTAATGACTGTACAGAGATTTCCTTAAACTCTTGGAACCAATAAGTCTGCCACCCTCTGCTGAGGGGTGTTGTGTATGTATTGGGACATGCCTTCAATGTTCAGACATGCAGTTTACAATTCTGCTTCAAACTTCACTTCCTGCTTGCACAGAGACTGATGGTTAGCCAAGGTGAGGGTTTAGGGCCTTCTCAGCTATTTCCTGGGCATGCACACAGCCCTGTGCATATTAGCCTTCTAGTTTTCCAGGAATATGTCAGAGCTTTTCAAAGCCTGTTATTATAATATCTCATTCCCCAGTATTTTCTTTTAAGTTTTCGTCAGCTTGTTTGTCCCAGCTGTTATCATCACAGCCTCATGCAGCTGTGATGTTAAATAATTGCCACTGATTGTTTTTGACAAATATCTTTGGGTAAAATGCTGTTCATGGTGGGTAAGCTCTGAGTCAGGTCAAATAAAGACAAATCTTATGAGTGAGATTTTCCAGGCACCTGCCAGACAGGTCACATAATGACCATTATCTAGGAATGGGGCTTTGGAGGAGCTTCAACATTCTGTTCCCTCCAGTGCTCCTAGGTTGTTGGCTTTCACCATGATTGCAGTTCTCTTTGTTTTCAAGGCTGCTCTAGAGCTAGAGAGAGGAGGATGAGGACAGAGTAGGTTAAAATGCCATCAAGCCCCCTGTTCTTACCAGGATTCAGCCATTTTTCTTGCATAAGCACTCAAACGGTTGCAAGCCTTTGGTTAATTTCCAGAGTTCTGAAAAGTGGAATTTGACAGTTTTTTTGTTTTTTTTTTTCTTGCCAGTGTTCTTGTTGCTTTATGGAGAAACAAATTTTCAGAGGTTCTTACTCTACCATCCTTGAACTATTGTCCAGTTTCTATTATTTAAAAAAATTTTTATTCTGAGAAAATTATGAATTCACTTGCAGTTGTAGGAAGTAATACAAAGAAATCTCATATACCTTTTACTCAGTTTCTTTTCATGGTAACAGCTTCCATAACGAGTCTAATATCCTAACCAGAAAACATATAATGCTACAATCCATTAACTTCATTCAGATGTTGCCAGATTTGCATACATTCATTTGTGTTTGTGTGTGCATAAGTAGGTGTGTTTAGTTTTATGCAATTGTATCACATGTGGGTATTTTCACCACAGTTAAGTTATATCATGTTTCTATCACAAAGATCCTTCATATTATTCTTTCATAGCCAGTCACGTCACTTCTCCCCCACCATCACCCCTAACATATGTTCTCCAAGTATATAATGTCATCTCAAGAGTGTCATGGAGTATTTTGTTTGATGAAATATCATTTGGCAGTTAAAAGAAATAAAGTACCGACACACGCCAGAACATGGATGAACCTTGAAAATATGCCACATGAAAGAAGCCAAGCATGAAGGATCACACAGCGATGACTCCATTTCTTTTTGAAATGTCCAGAATAGACAAATCTTTAGAGACAGAAAGTAGATTAGTAATTGACATAGGCTAGGTGGGATGGGGGAACAGTTGGTGATGGCTAAGCAACATAGAAGGGAGGGCTTAATAAAACTGTTCTAAGATTGATTGTGATGATGGTTGCACTTTTGTGAATATACTAAAAGCCATTGAATTGTACACTTTAAATGGGTGAACTACATGGCACATGAACCATATCTCAATAAAGCTGTTTTTAAAAAAAGAATGCAATGGAAATAGAATCATACAATAGGTGACTCTGAGACTAGTCCTATCATTTTAAAGCAAAAGTTTGGTCCCAGAGAAAGTATCTGTTGTAGAGGTAGTAGATATATAATAATACAGTACAGAAAAGTTTAGATAGGAGCTATCATAATTGAGTGTGGGCATGGTCAAAAGGAAGGGGAGAACCTGCTTCTGCCCTCAGAGGAGTCTAGGTGGCATTATCGTGCACATACAAATACAATCCAGGCGGGTCTCTTTTCAAGTCCACTCCGAGGATGAGATTTCTGAACTCTCTCTGGAATTGGCCCCAAATGGGATGGATGAAAACATGCTGTTTCAGCTCAATTCAGATAAGGCTTTTGTTGGAAGAGAAAGCCAACAGCAATGATAGCAATTTATACATACCCTGAAGTTCACCGCCTCAGCTGCTTCTAGATTCATGGATAAAAACCATAGAGCAGAGTTTCTTTCTGTACTTGGCACAGAGATTAAACACTCTCATATGTGGCTCTTATCTTGTTTTGTAGTTTTACTTTCTTCCACACTAGATCATTACAAAGCTTTCTACTGGGAGAGACAGGTTTCTAGACCTTATGTATTTATTTTCTGGTAGAAATAGAGTGACTCATTCAACTACAGAACACTTTCTCTTTGTCAATGTTATCGTGGTTACTCACCATCAATCAGCATTCAGTAGAAGTAAACTTGATTGCAGTTAGCTTCTACAGATCAGCGCATGATATAGTTTCAAAGCTAGAAATTTGAGAACTGAACATTTTCAAAAAGAATTCCTAAAGGCAAATCCTTTAATAATTTCAAAATACCAAGAACTCAGTTTTCTGAAATATATAACTTATTTGAGTGGTCTCTATTTGAGAGAGAGAGGGAGGGAGAGAGAGAGAGAGGTCAAAGGTTATTTGCTGTTACTCTGATGTTGAGTCCATGGTGTATTGCACTTTCACAGTAGAACAAAACTGCAAGAGTAATTAATCCTTAACTGGCTAAATAAACTCTCTCTCACAGAGCGTTACCTTCTCTGACTTTAGAGATATTAACTACAGTAGAAATGTTTCACAAACACGGTATTTCATGAATGTTAGAACAGAGTTCATTCTCTAAACCAGGGTTGGCAAATGTTTTCTGTAAAGGGCTAGATAGCAACTATTTTAGGTTTGTGGACCATGTAGTCTCTCTCTGTTGAAACTAATCTACTCTGCCATTGTAGCACAAACACAGCCATAGATGATAAGTAAATGAATAGGTATGACTGTGTTCCAGCAAAGCTTTACTTATGAACACTGAAGTTTGTATTTTATATCATTTTATACTGTCATAAAAAATTTTTGTTTTGATTTTTTTCCAAAATTTTTTTCTTAGTTCATGGGCTATATAGAAATAGGGATGGAGCCAGATTTGGCCTGTGGGCCTTAGTCTGTCAGCTCCTGCTCTAAACCGATGGAGAGTAAAAACATCATAGACTGTACAGAAGAGTGGTTTGGAAGTTGTGACTTGGTATTAGGCAGATATGAGTTTGAATACTGGCTCTTCCACCCACTAGATGTGGTTTGACCCTGGGCAAATTACACAACCTGTTTGAACCTCAGAGTCTTCATCTATGTAAGTGAGGACGATAACAGCCATCTAATAGGAATGCTGTGAAAATTAAATGAAATAATACATGTATGTTTAGCACATACAAGGTCACAGTAAATGCAGTTAAATCTATAGTAAATGTCATAAGAAGTACAAAGCCTTTCCTTTCCCCAAATCTCTATCCACATCCTGGAATTCATAGTGGAATATTTATCTAGACAGTGTAGATCAGGCCAAATCTTAGAGTCATTCCTGAGTCGTTATTTTCTTTTCTCTCCCATTCAATTCAGCAGCAAATGATGTCTTCTCTAACCTCAAAATTTTCCCAGAATCTGACCATTTCTCCGCAGCTATCACCCTGATCCATGCCACCATCAACTCTCACCTGATCTTTCTGGTTCCACTCTTGCCTCCTCTCACCTAATCTCTGCAGAAATGCTTCTAAAATATAACTCAGATTGCTTCATTCCTCTTCCCCAAACCCTCTGATCATTCATGCGGCGGAAAATCCCAGGTTCTTATCATCTAAGCCCTCTGGTCTCCTACACTCTTCCCCTTGTTCCCTCACCCCCAGACAGAGTGGCCTTGCTGTCCTTCAAACCTGTCAATCCTGCTCCCACTTCCCACTTAAATTTGTTGGTGTATCTTTCTGGAATGTTCTTTTCCCAGATAACAAAGTGGTTACAATTTTAGCACTTCCTTCATGTTGCTGCCCAAATATAATATTAGAAAAGCATTTCCTGACTCTCCTTAATGATCTCATCCTACTTGGTGGTCATGTTACCACCTCCCACTATATTTTGTATTTATTTGTGGATTGGATGCCTCTCCCTTCTAGAAGGTAAGCTCATGGAAGCAGACTTTATGTATCTTGTTTACAGCTGCATCCTCAATGTCTAAAACAGTGTCTGGGCCGGGCGCAGTGGCTCAGGCCTGTAATCCCAGCACTTTGGGAAGCTGAGATGGGTGGATCACAAGGTCAGGAGTTCAAGACCACCCTGGCCAAGATGGTGAAACCCTGTCTCTACTAAAAATAAAAAATTAGCCAGGAATCGTGGCATGCACCTGTAATCCCAGCTACTCGGGAGGCTGAGGCAGAGAACTGCTTAAGCCCAGGAGGCGGAGGTTGCAGTGGGCCAAGATCAAGCCACTGTACTCCAGTCTGGGTGACAGAGCAAGACTCCATCTCAAAAAAAAAAAAAAAAAAAAAATTAAAACAGTGCCTGACACTGGTTTCAAATTTGAGTGAATTAATAAATGATTTTTTGCTACTCTAAAATTTCTCAACTATGACAGCTTCTTGAGTATTATTCTTATATTTATTAGATTATATGTTTTGGTGTGTATAAAAAACGGTAGCTTAGAAAGAGAGAAATTTATTTACTTATTTATTACTCAAGAGTCTAGAGATAGGAGATTTAGATTCTAATGTCTGCTTGTTACCCAGTTCCAAAGTCACTTCTGCATTTTCAGATATCATTATAGCAATGCCCCATTCTTTAGTACCAATTTTCCATATTAGTCTATTTCTGCATTGCTATAAAAAAAACACCTGAAGGCTGGATGTGGTGGCTCATGCCTGTAATCCCAGTACTTTGGGAAGCCGAAGGAGGTGGATCATTTGAGGTCAGGTGTTCAAGACCAGCCTGACCAATATGGTGAAACCCTGTCTCTACTAAAAACACACAAAAAAATTAGCCAGGCTGAGACTGGAGAATTGCTTGAACCCAGGAGGTGGACGTGGCAGTGAGCCGAGACTGTGTCACTTCACTCCAGCCTGGGCAACAAAGCAGGATTCCATCTAAAACAAACAAACAAACAAAAAACCCAACAACAACAACAGCAAAAACCCTGAGACTGGGTAATTTATAAAGAAAAGTGGTTTAATTGGCTCACTGATATGGTTTGGCTGTGTCCCCACACAAATCGCATCTTGAATCATGAGACTCAAAATGAATTGATAATTCATTTTCTCTTGTGAGAGTGACCCAGTTGGAGGTAATTGAATCGTAGGAGCAAGTCTTTCTCGTGCTGTTCTCATGATAGCGAATAAATCTTACAAGATCTGATGGTTTTATAAAGAGGAGTTCTTCTGCACAAGCTCTCTCTCTTTGCCTGCTACCATCCATATAAGCCATGACTTGTTCCTCCTTGCCTTCTGCCATGATTGTGAGGCCTCCCCAGCCATGTGGAACTGTGGGTCCATTAAATCTTTTAACTGTATAAATTACCCAGTCTCAGGGATGTCTTTATTAGCAGTGTAAAAATGGGCTAATACACTCACAGTTCAGCAAGCTGTACAGAAAGCATGGTGGCTTCCACTTCTGGGGAGGCCTCAGGGATATTTTACTCAGGAGATTTGTCCAGGTAACAAGGCTTCTTCTAATTTGTTGCTATGATTTCTAAAGTGCATTATCCTTTTCTGAATGATTCACAATGGCTCTCTATGCTATATGAATATATATATATAGATATAAAATCATATATATATATATATATATACTTGGAATATATATATATTCCAAGTAGCAGGGAGGAGGAAGAAGTAGGAAAGTCACACATAGACTCTATTTAAGGACACATTCTGTAAATTGTACGAAACATTTCCACTCACTCCTCATTGTAAAATTTTATCAAAGCCAGGTGTAGTAGCTCACAGCTGTAATCCCAGCAGTTTGGGAGGCCAAAGAGGAGGATTGCTTGAGCCCAGGAGTTCAAGACCAGCCTGGGCAACATGGGTAGACTCTGTCTCTACAAAAAAAAATAAAACTTAAGTCTCCTGTGGAGGCTGTGGTCTTTCTTCTCAATAGCCTTATGTCCAGCTAAGAATCAGTAGCTCTATTTCTGTAAGGGGGAAGGAGCAAACACACATTAGGAGGGGGTTAGTCTTTGTTGCAGTTATCTATATTTTTTCTTCTCCTCATTTCAAAAAAATGTAGGTAAACCTAGGAGGCCCTCACCGAGTCCTGATTCTTGGCCCAAATTTTGGAGAAACTGCATGGGCAGTCAATATTCCTTTGCTCTAGTAAGATGCTAGGAAACTGGCTTTTTGTTGAATTGAGTTCATTAATTGAACTGATAATTCATGTTCTTCAGATTTACATTCCAAAAGAACGGAAGTGTTTTCTGAATATTTGAAATTATCTTCCTTGGTTTGCCTAGCTTAGTACCTGATATCCTCTGAAATAGCCATTCTGGGTTAGCTTCACAGGCCTGTGACCCATGTAGTCACACAGGGCCCCACATTGGGTCAATGTTCTCCTGTCTCCATCTTGCAGTTCTTGATGTTATCTTTGAATCTGTGCTTCGTGAGTGAAGTTCAAAGGGAAAATGCAGTATGCACCTGAGCAGAGCCTATACATAGGTAATACACATTCCATCACTGACTGGCCTGTTTATATATAGAGTTAAGATACCCATGAACACAGAATACCAGTGGACCTTCAGTGGATGGGAATTGTGAGACTCAAAGCACATATAAGTAAGTGTTTTATATGTCTTGACTGCATGAGCTGGGCACTGGCAGCCCTAGGAAGCCAAGCTTTGTGTTCAAACCTTGCCTCACTTTGAACCCCAAAAGAAAGGTATAGTGTTCCAAGCAACACAAATAACCAACTAACTCTATGATATCCTGCATTACTTGTGTTACTTCTCCATGTGAGCCAACTACTTGTGCTAAAAAGGATGATGTACAAGGAAGGGAAAGATAGTGACTTTTCCTTTCAGTTCTTAACATCAGTATGTCAAAAGTAAAAAGTGTTGGTAGAACATGCAGGTATTAAGAAGTCAAATAAAAACAGTTGAGTTAATTTTGTATGGTGTTGCTCTGCTAAGAACAAAATACATAGGCATGTGAGAACTACAAAATACGAATTGTGTAAGTTCAGCAATTCTGCGTACAAATTAAATGCTCTTATATTTACACTTAAACTGTCTATGCACAATATAAAGATGAATGGTAAATCCATGCTAATAATTTATAGTTTTAATATTTCTTTATTTAAAGTGATGTTTTCTTTACTTAAAGTGACAAAATAAAAAGCACCATGACCTGCTGAGAGAGCGAGACTGCAGAAGACAGGAAAACTTTATAGTATTTTACCATCTTGCATGGCACCTTTCTCTCTTGCTTTTTGAACGAGCCCTGCATTTTCACTCTGCACTGGGCTTTGCCAATTATGTAGCCAGTTCTGTATTCATTTTAGTTAAACCCTGCGAAAATTTCAGTCTATTCTTAGCCACACTGTCCCATGCCAAAGGGCATTTCACAGCCACGGGTGTTACTCTTCCTCAAGTCTCTCTGCTTTTATGATCATTTTCTCCCTTATCTCGCATTCCTGGATGCCTTAAAGGTCTATTGCTTTGAGTTGACAGCTGCTCTAAGAATACTCTGGCTACCCCCAAGCTCTGTATTGTGCAGAAATGTGTTCAGTAACTCATTACTCTTGCTTTGCTTTTCTGATTTGCCAAGAGTTTAATTGTTCATTTTGTGGATCCAACGTTTGTTTCGGTTCCTTGCTTTTCTTTTTTAATTTTTTATTTTTCTATATAATTATTATAAAGAAACCACTTTAAAATAGCAAACCTCTCTTAATGACATTACATCCGTCTCCAAGTTTGAGCCATAAGCCTAATCACCTCAGGGAAAGAACCACAGGTAGAGAACAAATAGGGCATTGCCCAGCTTTATGTCCTAAGGATGACTTCATTTTTGAATTGAAAGAGGGAAACAGACAGACAGAGAGATTTGAGTGCCAGGATTTTTTTAAAAAGAGATCAGGGACTTTCAAATGCATTTATTATCTATTAACATATAATAGGACCAGTTATTACAAATTACCTAGTCAAGGAAGTTTGTACTGATAGAAAGTGAGAAAACGAAGCCTGCACTGTCTGGCTATGGTGGGTGAAGATCTATTACAGTTGGTAGAGTGGAACAGAAAAAAAACCAAACAACTTTAATTTGGGGGTAGGGACAGAAATATATCTTGGGCTTGGCCCATTAGAGGTTTCTTCTAGATGCAAGAGGAATAGGAGGACTCGTGTAGAGACCCAGGTTTACAGGTCCTGCCTAAGACTACAATTGAACTAGAACAATAGAAAATGTCCCTCACTAAAAGGCTAGCATGTGCTGACAAACAGTCAACTTCTGAGGGAAGCTCATGAGAATGGAAAGAGATCTTCTCTGATGTACAAGCACAAAGAGAAAATCTGAAGCTGAGGCTACAGCTGTCATTACAAAAAAACAAAAAACAAAAAACCTCTCTGGTAAAGCAGCCGCCAAACCCCCACCCTAAACCCAAGTTAATTCCAGAGGGATTAGGAATTGAGAGTGGCACATTAAAAATAACTGTAGTAATGACAAAACCCAAACTTAGGCTATCTCATGACTAGATTGACTGAGGTCCCCACACTCATTGCCTAGTAAAGATGAGGTATGCCTATTTCTAGGCATAAATAGTGTTTACCTTAGTCTATACTGTCCTGCGCATGATGTCTTTTGCAATAGAAGAATAAGAAACACTACCCTGTGAAGAGACATAACAGTAAACAAAACCAGGCTCAGATATGTCACAGATGTTGGAATTATCAGTCAGGGAATTAAAGACAGTGATTATTGGCCAGGCATGATGGCTCATACCTGTAATCCCAGCACTTTGGAAGGCCGATGTGGGAGGATCACTTGAGGCCAGAAGTTTGAAGCAAGCCTAGTCAACATTGCAAGATCATGTCTCTACAAAAAAATTAAAATTAAAAATTAGCCAGGTGTTCCCTATCATCCTGAAGCAGCTGGATAGAATGGTAGATCAGGCATGGTGGTATGTGCCTATTGTCATAGCTACCTGGGAGGCTGAAGTTGGAGGATTGATGGAACCCGAGTTTGAGGCTGCAATGAGCTATGATTGTGCCACACCACTTCAGCCTCAATGACAGAATATGACCCTGCTGCAAAAACAAAAACAAACAAAAAAAAAGATAATGGCTGATTTCGGTGGCTCACCCAGCACTTTGGGAGGCCAAGGCTGGTGGACCATGAGGTCATTAGATCAAGACCATCCTGAAACCCCATCTACTAAAAATACAAAAATTAGCTGGGTGTGGTGGTGCGTGCCTGTATTCTCAGCTGCTCAGGAGGCTGAGGCAGGAGAATTGCTTGAACCAGGGAACTGGAGGTTGCAGTGAGCTAAGGTTGTGCCACAGCACTCCAGCCTGGCAAAAGAGTGAGACTCTATCTCAGAAAAACAAAAAACAGAAAACCCCCCGATGATTAATATAAGAGTTCTGGTGGAAAAGGTGAACAATGTATATGTATATGATCAGATACTCATTTCAGCAGAGAGATAAAAATTACAAGAACAAATGAAATGGAAATGATTGGTAGCATGTTAACAGAGATGAAGAATACCTTTTAGAGGTTTATCAGTAGACTCAGTTAAATAATCACTAAATGTGAAGATTAGTTAATAAAAATTTTCCAAAATAAAATACAAAGAGGGGAGCAAAAAAGAAAATGTAGAGCATGCAAGCATTGTGGGGAAAAATCAAGCATACATCTATTTGGTATCCCAGAATAAGAGTGAGTGAATGGGGCAGAATAAGTATATGAAGAAATGATGGCTGATAATTTTCCAAAATTAATGTGATACCAAATCAACACTCTAGGAATCTCAATGAGCATCAATAAGTATATATAAGAAAACAAAATGAAGGAATAACAGATACATAAGCATAATATTCAACTGCCAGAAACCAACAATAAAGAGAAAATTTTGAAGACAGCTGGAGGAAAAATAATACACATTATGTACAAAACAAAGGTAAATATTATAGCAGACTTCTACTCAGAAACTATGCAAAACAATTGACAATAAAGTGACATTGCTAAAGCACTAAAAGAAAAAAGAAAACTATCAACCCAGATCTTTCTTTACTGATTCAATAAATGAGTCAATAATACCAATGTGATAACAGGGTAAGTCAAGTAATAAGTTTAAACAGTCATGTATTCTAGAGTAATTACTTTCTTTTTTAACACTTAGTGCTAAATATTCTTTTTTGAATACTATTATGAATTCATGAATTTTTCTATAAAACTTGTACATATAATCATTATTTTCTTTCATGTTCTAATTGTTTTATCCTAGCCAATGTTTAATTCTTTTAGCTGTTTATTGGGTCCTTTGGACTCAGCTTCATAATATGAAAATTTTCTTTCTTTCCGACCTGATAAGGTATCCCAGACTTATATTATACCTTCTGTGCATCAGATACAGAATCAGTCATTTTTTCTAAGGATCCTGGGTTTGTTTAATGTAAAATGGTATTAAGGACCAAATTCCAGACCCTAGAGGAACAGGTCCAGTTTGTATTGAAGGTGTTAGATTATTCCTAGGCCATTTCAGTGGACAAAGCTGGAATATATCTGTATCTTAACCTATTTTTAACTTTATATTTGGAAAAAAATCATATTTGAATAAAGTTGCAAGACTTATACAATGAGTCTTATATACCTTTTTTCTAAATTAACCAATGGTTAACATTTGACCACATTTGTTTTATCTCTTATTTTATGTGTACATACATTTATTAATATTATCAATATTATTAAGCTGAACTTAATGAGATATTAAGTTACAAAGGCCAAAAACATTAATCCCTAAATACATCTGTATATACTTCTTAAGAATAAGAACATTCTTTTTTAGTAGAATATAATAAAATCCAGGCAATTTGACATGGACATTCTTTCTTTCTTTTTTTTTGAGATGGAGTCTCACACTGTCTCCGGGGGTTGGAGTGCAATGGCATGATCTCGGCTCACTGCAATCTTTGCCTTCTGTGTTCACACAATTCTCCTGCCTTAGCCTCTCGAGTAGCTGGGATGACAGGCAAACACCACCACACCTGGCTAATTTTTTGTATTTTTAGTAGAGAAGGGGTTTCACTATGTTGGCCAGACTGGTCTCAAATGCCTGGATCTTGTGATCTGCCCACCTCGGCCTCCCAAGTTGCTGGGATTACAGGTGTGAGCCACCACACCCGGCTGACATAATACGTTCATTATGGTAAATTCCATGTTTAAAATTTTCAAAATGTCTTAACAGTATCCTTCATAGCAATTTTTTTTTTCCTAATCCAGGAGTCAGATCGGGATTATGCATTGTATTTAGTAATCATGTACTTTGATCTCCTTTAATCTGGAACAATTCCTGAACCTTTGTTTTCATGTCACTGGCATTTTTGAAGAAGGAAAGCCAATGACTTTGTACCTTGTTTTTACATTCGAGTCTGCTTGATTGTTTTCTCATGTTTAAGTGGAAGATTATGCATTTTGATAGGAATCTTGCATTAATGGTGACGTAACCTTTTGGTGCATCAAAACTAAATCTGGTTCCCATTATTGGTGATGTTAAGTTGAATCAAATTCAGTTAAGGTGGAGACCACCAGATTTCTTCCCTGTGGTTCTGTGTTCTTCTCTGCAGTTAATAATCTCTGAGGAGATACTTGGAGACTATGTAAAAATCTTGCTCTCCTTAAACTACCAACCAATAGTTTTAGCGTCCACTGATGGATTTTTTTCACTAAATTATTACTATGTGGTTCAAAATGGTGGGTTTTCTAACTCTGTGATTCATTCTGCATTTATTAATTGACATTCCATTGAAAAGAGCTTTCCTTTTCATTCCTGCTTCCCCCACTCCTTGCTTTTCCTCCTTACTTTTCTTTAGTATGAATTTAAGAAAGTGATAAATTCCCTCAACAGGATTTAGCCCAAGTTTATCTCTCTTGGGCTGTGGAATAGCTCACCAGTCACTGAAAGCCTCATGTCTTTTCACTGTCAGAGATTCTGCATGAATAATCCTCGACATGAAGCTACATGTATCAAATCTATGCTTCTCTTCTGGGGCATTAGGGGGTGGTAAGTTACATAATCCTAATGTTAAATATTTAAGACATACCTAATAAAACTGGCACATTAGTAAGAGGGCTATGTACATTTGAAATAGTCTTGTTTTATAAATAATTGGCATGGTAAACAATTATGCTGCTCTGCAAAGCTGTTTCCATTTCAATGAACAAGTATTTTATTCTCTTTTCATTTTCTTCTGGGTGATTAAAAAAATACTCTGACTTGAGTTTGGTTGTTGCTGTTAACTCTTTATTAGACATTAGTTTGCAATACACACCTAAAATATGAGTTTAAGAAAGTCTGAATATATTTTAAACATTCAGTGGATGTTGTGGTCAATCCTCAGGCACCCCCACCATGCCTACCACTACCCTGCTCTCAGTGGTGTCCTCTCTGGGAATTGACCTCAGCTGAGCCCTGTACCTTCCTTCCCAGAACAGCTTATGGAGGAGGACTGGACAAGGTGGAACCATACTGACTAACTCAAGTCAGGAGAACTCCAGAGGGCCCTCCGAGCTCCAGAGCTGCCTATGGAGTTGTACCACATTTCTGCTTCTCCCACTGCCCAATCCTATTTCCTTCAATTTTCCCCCAGGTGTTGGGGCCTAGGGCCCTCCTCAACAAATGACTGTATATAGATCTCCATTTCAGTCTGTTTCCCAGGGAAACTGACCTTAGCTAGCTTTTGAAGAACCAAATCTGGAAAATAGTCCTATTAATATTTTAGTATGTTTTTGTATGTCGCTCAGAAGACTACTTTATTTACCTGATTACAGGAAGAGATAATTTGGGGTTGAATTTTTTTGTTTGTTTGTTTCACATCACAATAGAAGAGTATTTTTGGAAAATGTGAAAATAAATACAACTCCAAACTCAGTTTTAAAATGGGTTGCCAGTGTAATCTTATATTTAGACACTAAACGGTGTTCTCTATGTATTCTTTTTTTAAACCTCTAAAAACAGAGCAATAAATGTTAGAATAATAATTTGTGAAAGAAAGAGACAGAACTGAAAGTAAAGTTGTAGAATTGGTGGCAATTAGCTAAACGTTACCATTGTTCAGTTTCAATTATCAAAAATATTTTAAGTATATATATTTAGTTTTTTTAAATTCTAGGATTCACAATGCTCTACAATTTAACCACCACATAGAAAAGTAACTAATGAAATATTGACTATTAAGAAGGATGTCCCACTTTATACAAATATATTTAATTTCCCAACTATATCGTGAGGTAAACATTATTATCTAGATTTTATAGAAAAGAACATGGAGGTTAAGAGACATTAAATAATTTTTTCAGGTCACCAAAACATAAGTGGTGGGAGTCTCAATCCAACTCAGATCTGCCTGATTTTAGAATTCACATTCATGAGCTAACTCCACAGGGTGTGGTTTCTGGTTTCTAAACTTAAGAATGGGCTGGACCAGATGACAGAGTCTGGTTCTGGGATGACAATGGGTGAGAATTATGACTTTGAATAGTACAGAGCAGCTTTTATTTAGGTTTGCCCCAATGGCAAAGTGTAGAAAATATTGAGATAAGTGTACAGGCGAGTGGACGTAGCAGCTGGTACCTTCCTTCATTTTGTGGAGACTTTCTAGAGGCTCCAAGGACTGGGCAAGCTGTGAGGGAGAAATTTGCCTGGTTGGAGTTGCATCAAACTGTGTGCTTGCTGCCTTTATACCACTAGTCATGTTGGCATTCAGCAAGCATAGACAACGTATTCTACTAATTACAGCAGTACTTCCACCACTGGTGGGACCATGTTGATGTTCTGAGCGTTGGAATTCTCTGCCAACACTGGGCATTGTACCATCATCTCTCTCAGGGTGTCAGGGGGAAGGAAGTGTCTACATGTGTCCACTTGGGCTACCCTGTCCATGGCCTCCCTTAAGAAGGCAGGACTCAGGCTGGACATGGCGGCTCACACCTGTAATCGCAGCACTTTGGGAGGCTGAAGTGGGGGGATTGCTTGAAGCCAGAAGTTTGAGACCAGTCTAGGCGACATAGTGAGACCCTGTCTTACCAGCCCCTGTACCCCTCCTCAATAAACAAATAAATAAAATAAATAAGAAGGCAGGACTCCTAGTTATTTGGCTAAACTGTCACCTCTGTAACTACAGTTCAAAGACTTTATATGCCAAATGGAGTATCTGTATAAATAAGTGATTTAAGTTACTTAGAACAATACAATTTTTTGTCAACTTTTATTATGTGAGGATAATTAAAATTAAAATGTATTAATTAAAACATATTAATCAGTCACAATGGCCCAGTGCTAAGATGATAAATTCACATAAATTTTAAAGTTTTAAAATAAAAGCATCATATAATTTTAAGGCGCAGGGGGAAAATTGTGAATATGTTTAGATTCCTTGGTCTAGAACTTAGTCAAAATAAAGTGGAGATCTGAGGCCAGTGAGGGTACAAAGAAAGTGAAGACGTTTTAGTATTGTGTTTCCTACATAGTTGTAACCTACCTTTAGAGATAGTAAAGCAAAAAGTTAGAATGATTTAGATTTGTTAGCTGGGAGAAAATAAGACAATGATATTCTGTTCTTAATTTGCAACGTTAAGAAAGGCAGAAGAGCATACATTTTTTAAACCCATGTTCTTTCTTACTATTCCTTAGCAGAAATTTGGCCTAAACCTTAGGAAAAAGGACTCAACTGGTAAATAAATAATCAGACATGATTATTTTTATTCTTAAAATTGTCTTTCTGTATTATAAAAGTAATGCATACCATGTAGAAAGTCAGGGAAATATTGACGGACATGAAAAGAGAATAAAGTTTGCATAGATTCTGCTCAACAAAAGATAATTATGTTAACATTTTGGTGTATTTTTTTTTCTATCTTTTCAATTTTGATTAGGTAATACATTCGCATGGCTCAAAAATTCAGAGTTACAGAGAACATACCCCAGTCACCTGGCATGGAGTTCTATCACCTGGAAACAAGCAATGTATATTTCTCATGTGTCTTTCCAAACCGTTCCAGAGCTAGTTTGTGTATATAAATATAGATACATATAGTTTTCACTTTTTCAGAAACTATCGCATACTATACACACTGTTGTGCAGCTTACTGTTGTTTTTTACTTAACCATAGATCTTTCATATCCATCTATGAAGGGCTTTCTCTTTTTGTTACTACTGTGTATCATCTAGTTGTATAGATATATCATGATTTATCTGAGAAATTTCCTTCTCATGGATAGTCATATTTTTTCAGATCTTTTGCAATTACAAATAATACGACAATGAATTACCCTATTCCTGTGCCATTTTACACCTGTATGAGTATATCTTTTAGATAAATTCCTACCGTGAAAATACTAGGTCAAAAAAAAGTGGGCTAGATACTGCCAAGTTGCCCTCCAGAAAGGTTCTAAGCTCTTCTCAACCCATATTTTCTTTTATAATTTATTAAAATAAAAAGAATATGATTATTATTTTACTTCCAGAGAAAAATGATGAGATCATGGAAGTTTTCTCCCACTCACATCTCAATAAATGAATAGGATATAGAAGTAGCATGCACATGCAGAGAATTATCAAACTAGAGGGGGCAAAGCACTTCTCTTAAGAATTTGGAAAATTGTTGTCAGACACAGAAGGTTGTAGGAATCGATAGACAAATCCTCAGTTGCTTATTCAGAAATAGTGTTCATCATTTCTCTAGTTACCCATTCAACAAAGATTTATTGAATGCCTGCTACCTGCTGGAATACTAGACCACGATAGATTTTGCAAATGCAAGATGAGAGAGAAACAAGCAGGGGGAAGGTGTTGAGACAAAATCCTCCTCTGTGCTAACACCTCCACGTTGGGGCTGAGTAGAGCTGATGGAGCTATCAACGTGGAGGTGACAGCTCCTCTGTGCTAACACGTCCACGCTGGGGTTGAGTAGACAGGCTGTGGATAGGCAGCCTAGAAGGAAAGACACAGAAAGTTGCCCCAGAAATCCATATTTCACGGCAGGGTGGTGGTGACTCAGTGAAAGCCACACACAGTGCCAATCACATCTGTTTGTTTTTCTCTTGCTGGGAAGAAGACAGGAGGAGAGGAATTGAGGTATAATATGAACTATCCCTAAACAGTAAAAAAAAGTCTTAACAAAATAAAATGGAAAAAAAGAAAAATCCATTAAAACTGCTGGAGACATACAGGGTGCATAGAAAGTCCCATGTGAAACTACTCTCTCTGTGGTCCACATAAATAGTACCTAAGCCTGAAGTAGAAGAAGCTCTGCCTTTGCTCTTTCCCTTCCCCTTACTTAGCAAGGAGATAAGCTCTGGTTATAAAGAGCGGACAGCAAACACTCCCTCAGGGCTAACAGCTTCTGACGGTAACGACGGTAACAAAGGTTTAGCAACACCTAAAATAGAGGCATAATCAGGAAATAGAGGCTTGTTCTTCCCCTAGCACCCCTTCCTCAAGTACCAGAACAGAGAGAAGTACATCTGATCTAGAGGAATAAACTCTAGTGCAGGCAGAACACAGACCCCAGAACTATTCAAGCTCAGCCATAAATAAGGTAAGACTACCAATCTCTTTGTTAAACAAGAAATCTGGTAGAATTACAGGCATCTATTCTTTTTGTCATCCAGGTGAGGGTAGAAAAAATGCTAGCAATATTCTGCTGATTTGACAGAACAATCTTACGAGTATTCATAATGTATACGAACACAGAAATGTCAATCATAACATGAAGACAGCATCAGGTTACTGAGTAAGACAGCTCATCAGAATCACAGGGCTCTTTGGAGATTACTTTTAAGGAAATGGCAAGGATTTCTAGAGCCTTGGTTCATATTTTCCTTCCAAGAATAAATTTGTAAGGATAAAGAACAGAACTAGAGAGTACAGTCATAAATATTCACACAAATCTCAATGCCACATCAAATCAGGTTCTTTGAACTTGTTTTATGACACAAAGACGGTCAGTCTTCTGTAGCTGCAGAGGAGAAAGCACATTTCCTTCCTCTGTCACTTAGAGTCTTTTGTGAATTATAAAGATTTGCTTTTTTAAGAGCCAACTCTGGAATTTTACTTTCCATTTAAAGCAAAAAATCAGGCATGTGGAGCTCAATATTATTTAGAGAAATGGAGAAAAATATGAGCATGATTTTACTAAGTAACCTGGAAATAAGCTGAAGCTTATTATGAAGAGAAGATGCCAACTTGCACCTTGATAATGAAGGAAAGGGAGAATTCACCTGTAGTATAATTGGAAAATTAGAGGGCCCAAATAGCCAAATTGCTTTTAGACTAAATAGCTCGAAGATAAATTGTGTTACTCAAGATAAACAGGAATAATTTATAATAATGAAAGGTTCATTTCAGCTGGTAGCTTTAGCAATTTTAAATTTCTATGCACTTAATAACTTAGCCTCAAAAATTGACAAATGAAGAGAAATAGACAATCCACACTCATAAGGTGGTATTTAACATAGCCCCTCAGTAACTGATGGAGCAAATGGAAAAATAATTCCTAAGAATATGTATAATTTAAACATCATGATTAATAAACTTGAGCTAATAAACATTTATTGAATACTGCATGTAACAAGTACATTCACAGAAATTGACCATATGCTGGATTGTAAAGCAGGTGTCAACAAATATCACAGGAATGAAATAATAATAAGCATATTTTCCTAACAAAATACAACAAGTTAGACATCAGTAACAACAAAAAGACATCAAGATAACTTTCATATGTTTGGAAATTAATTAAATACACATCTAAGTGTCTCATGGGTTAAATAAGAAATTACAGTGGTATTTAAAAAATAGTTTGAACTAAGCAGTAATGAAAATTCTACCTAACAAAACTTATGGGATTTAGCTAAAGCAACATTTAAAGAAAAAGTATATTAGATGCATATATTAGAAAAAAAGCTTAAAATTAATAATTAAAAATTAATAAAAATTCAAGAAAATGGAAAAAGAACAGCAAAAAAAATAGCAACAATAAGGTGGAAGAAAGGACATGAGAGAAATAAGAACAGAAACTAATGAAACAGAAACCATATAGTATGGAGACAATAAAGCCAGAGTGATTTTTCAAAACGCCTAATAAAATTAACAAACTTCTGGTGAGACCAAAAATAAAAAAGAGTGATAGCACAATCACACAAATAACTAATAACAGAAAAGAAAGAGAGGACATTACTAAAAAAGTAAGAAATACTAAAACAAGAAAAAGTCATTTGAACAATTTTATGCCAATAAGTTTGAAAATGCAGATGAAATGAACATACTCTAGCAAAGCACAATTTAACACAAACTGTCTCAAGAAGAAATAGAAAAACAGAATGGTGCTAAAATATGAATGGTCAGATACATTTGAAGGATTAAGGAAAATTTCAGGCTTAGATGGCTTCACACTGAATTCTGACAGTCAAGGAATAAATCTGTTCTCATGCACAAACTCAGAATAAAAAGGAGAAGGCTGCTAGTCTCATTTTATAAGGTTAGCATAAAATTGATAGCAAGAGAGAAAAATTATAGGTCAATATCACTCAAAAATATAGATACAAAAATTGTAAAAAAAAATCAGCAAACTGAATCTAGCAATACATTAAAAAGTATAAAGCATTATGACTGTGGTAGCTAGTCTCTAAAATAGGCCCCAGTGTTCCCCACCTCTGGGTCATCCCCTCCCACATTCTGTTAGGTATGTAACCAAGAGAATACGGTAGACACGATGGTATGTCACTTCTGAGATTTGGTTATTAAAGACATAGTGGCTTCTATCTTTATTAATTTCTCTCTCAGATCATTCACTCTGGGGGAAGCCAACTGCCATGTCATAAGCAGCCCTATCGAGAGGACCACACGATGAGGTGTTAAGCCTGCTGCCAACTGTCATGTGATGAGCTTGGAACTGCAGTGATGGCTGATATCTTGACTCGAAATCTTATGTGAGACCTTCTGGATTCCTGACCCACAGAAGCTGCGTGAGATTATAAATATTCGTTATTTAAGCTGTTGCATCTTGGAGTAACTTGTTGTGGAGCAATAGATAACTAATTAACTTGTATTTATTCCAGGAATGAAAACCTGGTTTGACATGAGAAAAATTAATGAATTCTGCTACATTAAAGGAAAAATTTGTATGGTCATCTCAGCAAACATATAAAAGTATTTGATGAAATTCAGCATGCATTGATGATTTATTTTAAAATTTTGCAAACAAGAATGAAAGAAAATGCCCTTAAAAGCAATGAAAATGAACAAACTAACGCATGCAACAATCATAGATGAAAAATCAAAAGTAGGTGAAAATAAAACTATGCTGTTTACAGATTCATGCATAGGTGGCAAACCATAAAGAGAAGCAAGGAATTGGCCACAACGTGTCAGGATAGTGATGCATATGGAAGTAGGTGGCAGGTGTGATGGTTCACAGGGAGCTTCTAAACTCAAGACACTGTTCTGTATCTTGATCTGGCCAGTAATTACACAAGTGTTTGTTTTCCTTTTATTTTGAGACAAGCTGTCCCTCTGTCACCCAGGCTGGAGTGCAGTGGTGTGATCATGGTTCACTGTAGCCTTGACTACCAGGCTCAAGTGATTGTCCTACCTCAGCCCCTCAGCCTTGCAAGCAGCCAGGCCACAGGCACATGCCACTGCCTCTAGCTAATTTATTTTGTTTTATGTTTTAATAGAGAGAGAGTCTCGCTGTGTTGCCCAGGCTGGTCTCAAACTCTCAGGCTCAAGCAATCTACCTGCATCAGCCTCCTAAAATGGTGGGATTACAGGTGTTAGCCACCACATCTCGCTCAGGTATTTGTTTTCCAATTATTATTTAAATCATACATATAGGGGTTATGCACTTTTTTTCTGTGGGTGTTATCTCTCAACAGTTAAAAAAAAAACTTAATGATGCAGAAAAATAACATTTATTAATGTACCATATTAACAGATTAAAGGTGAAATCCCCATATTATCTCAATAGACATGAGAAAAAACATTTGATAAAATAAAAGCTATTACTTAAAATTTTAAAAGACAGTAAATTAGTACAGAAAAAAGAACATTCTTAACCTGCTAAAAGGTATGTAGAAAAAAATCTATAGCACACATTATATTTAATGATAAGACACAGGAAAAATTCCCTTTAAAATTAAGTATGAGGTAAGAATATCTTCAATTGTTGTTTCTCTTTCACCTTGGATGACAGGAATAACCTTTGCGGTAAGACAAGAAAAATAAATAAAATTTATAAAGATTGGAAAGAATGTAAAACAAAACAAAACAAATAAACCCTGACATTTTTCATAGATGTCTACAAAGAAAATCCAACAAATATCAACAGACAAATTATTAGACTTAATAAGTGAGTTCAATAAGGTTATTCTATTTAAAGTCAATTATTTTTTTAAAAAAATCAGTGACATTTTTATATACCAGCAACAAATGGAATCTTCATACAAAATACAAAAAATGTACTTATGAATAAAAGTTAAAAACAGATGTGAAAGAATATTATAGCCTAAATAAATTTAGGACTAGGAAAACTTAGTAATTGTGTCAATTCTCTCTCAATTAATAAAATACAATTATAATAAAAAAGACATATCTTTTAGTAGACTTGAAAAGGTGATTATAAAATTTGTATGAGAGAAGAGAAAAGGGCCCCAAATAGCCAGAAGAAAAGGGGAGCAGAGATCTTGTTTTACCAAATATCAAGACTCATTTTAAAACTGCATCAATGAAGACACTCTTCCTGCACTGGACTGATTATGACAGAGGCAGCATTGCAGATCAGTGAGCAGAGAATGGACTGTTTAACAAGTGGTGACGAAACACTTGATTTTTCCATTTGTACAAATGTAATATTGAATTCTTACCTTCCATACATATGTTAATACAAAAATTATTTCCAGGGGGATTGTATTAGTTAGGGATCTCTAGAGAAACAGAACTGATAGTGCATACACCACACACACACACACACACACACACACACACACCAGTGGGGAAGAGAAATGATAAGAAATTGGCTCACACAATTATAGAGGCTAAGTCTGAAATCTACAAGATGGGCTGGTGATTTGGGAGACCCCAGGGAAAGCCAGTGTTCCTCCTGTTTGTGGGCTGTCAAGCAGGAAGAGCCAATGTTGCAGATGAAGTCTGAAGACCATCAGCTGGAGAATTGTTTCTTACTTGAGGGAGGATTGGTCTTTTTGTTCTATCCAGGCCTTTAACTGATTAGATGAGGCCCACCCTCATCGGAAAGGCAGTCTGCTTTACTCAAAGTTCACGGATTTAAATGTTAATGTCATCCAAAAACACCCTCACAGAAACACCCAGAAAAATGTTTGGCCAACTATCTGGGCACTCCATGGTCCAGCCAAATTGACACATAAAATTAACCATCACAGAGGTTACAGATATACATAGGAACCACAGAACTCTAATGTGTAGAATATCTTTATAACCCTTAGGTAGAGAGAGGTTCTTAAAAGAAGATACAAAAAATATAAATCATGAAGGAAACGTGATAAATTTGCCTACATAAAAATGTAAAAAATTTAAAATTCTATCTAGCAAATAACTCCAGTATTTAAAAAAGAGTGAAAAGACAAGCCACAGAAACATCCCAAACTTGACGTTAGCATCTCCTTCTAGAGAGCCCATCCTATAACATGATACTCTTTATATAATGTTTCAGGCAAAACAATATTCTGTATTGTTTATAGAATATAATTCCGAATAGTGCTGGTGTGTTGGGCAGGAGACACATTTTGGGAGGAGTTGTCTACGATTTCAAAAGCATTTGTAATACTTATTTCTTAAGCCAATAGTGGGTGTGAGTATGTATTATATCAGGGCTCCCCAACCCCAGGGCCATGGGCCAGTACCAGTACATGGCCTCTTAGGAACAGGGCCACAGAGCAGGAGGTGCTGTCAGGTAAACAGGGAGCCAGCGAGCATTACCGCATTTGCTCTGCCTCCAGTCAGATTAGTGGTGGCATTAGATTCTTATAGCAGTGTGAACCCTATGGTGAAGTACTCATGTGAGGGATCTAGGTTGTGCACTGCTTATGAGAAACTAACTGATTCCTGATGATCTGAGGTGGAACAGTTACATCCATCCTGAAACCATCCCCTCAGCCCCCGCCCAAAAACTGGTCCCTGGTGCCGAAAAGGTTGGGACTGCTGTAATTATATCATTATTTGAATCTTTGATATTTAAGGAATGAATAATAAATAAGTAGCAGAAATAAAACTGTCAGATTTCTGTCTCTTGGAAATCAATCAAAGGAAAAGTAAAAGCCATTATTTTGTATTTGAACACATGAGTATGAGATTTATAAATAAAACATCAATATCTATAAGCTGAATTTAAAGTCCTGAATAAACTAAATACTAATTAAATCACATGTAACTGTGAGTATTTCATTCTGGCCCACAGCCCTTTTAGACATTAAAAGCCCGCTGAAAAGAATTACTCTTCCATACAAATGATATATGCTTCTATTGCTTCTAAAGGACAAGACCTATGGATGTACTCATTGCACAGCCATTAAGATTAGTGGAATTAAGAATTAATTTTAAAAAACGGAAGGATTTATATTTGAAGTTAGATGTGCATATACATTTTATCAGTCAACAAATATTAAATGCCTACTCTATGCCAGGCACTATTTTCAGATGATACAGATAAGCTGTAAGCAAGAAACACAAAGTGCTCTTAAATCATTAGCATGATTTGTTTTAAGGGTACTGTCTTACATCATCAAAGTATCCAATTGCTAATGTTTGACTCAAGCATAGTATTTCTATTTCAGTAGGTCAAGCTATTAGTGGCTATACAGTACACTGTGGAGGGGGAACATCTCCTCAAAGATTGCATGGAAAATTAAGGAGTTAATTCCATTTCTGTTCAGTGTTGTAATGGAATTTTTTATTCCAGACTGTTCACACATGTCTCTTTCCCTGAAGGCACCAAGGATTACAAATTTAGAATCAAATATTTCTGACCATAAAAGTTAACTATCCAAATCTTTAACCACATTTAAACTTGCACACGGTCTGGGCAAGGAAAAATTTACAAACACCAATATTTATTGAGGTAAAAATGTAAATTATGAGAAACCACCTAGACATCTTAAAATAAAACACAGGACTCTATGTTTTATTAAATTTGTGCTATTTCTCCTACTATAGTTACCATCAGAAACACATTCCATTTTAAGTTTTTTTTTTTGCAGTTTTTTTATTTTTAAAAAAGCTATAAAACTCAATCAAAGCTAAAATTTTCAGTCACTTTAAATCTGAGTCATGAAGCAATAAATTTTTTAACTTTGGAGTGTTGAAATGGTGTCATAAGAGTTTAAGGTTTACACACATAGTTTGATCATTTAATAGTCGGGGATGGCATGAAAAACTATATATTTTAGTAAAAGAATCCTTTGAATGGTTTGACAAACAAACACTAAAACTGAGTTTTATAATTTTTCTCTTAATTGTTAAAATAGTTGGATTTGTGGCATAATAATATTGCATGTATATATTTCAATTCATAAACTGAATGTACTTATATTTATTTTTTGCTATTTTCATGTTATATTTATACAACATATACTTAGTCAGGGCCAATTATGTGCCAGATACTCTGCTAGGCTTTAGAGTGAGCAAAAACAGGTATGATACTTGTCTTTACTTAACTTCTGGTCCAGTAGGGAGAGAGACGTTAGTTAATCAAACAATTACCAGGGTGGGTGTAGTGGCTCACGCCTATAATCTCAGCTCTTTGGGAGGCCAAGGTGGGAAGATCACTTGAGGCTAGCAGTTCAAGACTAGCCTGGGCAACATAGTAAGAGTCCTTGGGAGGCTGAGGTGGGAGGATTTCTTGAGGCCAGGAACTTGAAGTTACAGTGAGGTATTATACTCCTGCATTCCAGCCTGGGTAACAAAGTGAGACCCTCTCTCTCTAAAATAAAATAATATTACCAAACCAAGGAAGCAGTTTCACTGGCAAGAACTAGGAAGGAGAGTCACACAGCACTAACTTAGGAAGGGCATTTGATCTAGTCAAGGAAGGAGGTCAGGGTAGACTTCTTGGAGGAAACAGTTGAGATCTGAGGATCTTGGAGTTAATTAGGTAAAGAGAGGAGGGCCTGTAATCCCAGCACTTTGGGAGGCTGAGGCAGGTGGATCACTTGAGGTCAGGAGTTTGAGACCAGCCCCTGGCCAACATGGTCAATCCCCATCTCTATTAAAAATACTAAAAAAAAAAAAAAAAAAAAAAATTATCTGTGAATGGTGGCTGGTCCCTGTAATCCCAGCTACTCAGAAGGCTGAGGCAGGAGAATTGTTTGAACCTGGGAGGCAGAGGTTGCAGTGAGCCAAGATCGTGCCACTGCACTCTAGTCTGGGTGACAGAGACAGAATCTGTCAAAAAAAAAAAAAAAAAAAAAAAGGGAGAGAGAGAGAAGGGAAAAAGATTCTGGGAAGAGGGTCCTAAATGCCTATCTAGGCCCTATGACTGGAGGCCCCATATGAGGTTCTGAAAAATACACACTGACCAGGAGCTCGTGCAAGCTGAGACCGGGATGCCAAGTAAGGGTCAGAACACAGGGTCACTGTAAGCCACAGCAAGAAAGTGTATGTCTTTCTCTTCATGTGTGTGCATTTGAGAACCCCTGCTTCTGTCTGCAATGTGGAGAACAGATGGGACAGAGACCAGAGTGGGAGAACAGAAGACCAATTTGGAGATTGTGCCAATAACCTCTGAGTGAGACCTGATGGTAGAGGTGGCGTTAGTAACAGAGACAAAGACACTTCAGGGTTGGAATCGGCAGGGCTTTGTGATGAATTGATAACAAGAAAGCTGGATTGGAATTGGTGGGCAAAGATGTTAATAATGAAATATAATTAACTATACAATTAAAGCTAACAGTGAAATCATATTAAGTGTAATTTGGACACATACATCTTCACGGTAGAAGACTCAATAACTTTATTAGATGACATTACTTCAGTAAAAATGACTTAGGCCTCATAGTATAGTTTGAATTCACGTCTTATATTAAAGAAAATTTACCTTTAACACATTGGTTTCCTTTATCCCTCTTCTCTAAACGCTTTTTCATTTTAAATGAAAATCAATATCATTACATTCAATTGTTTGTCAGTGATAGACTTTGAAAACATCATGAACTTTAGGATTATATTTTTTTCCATTTAACTGTATATGAATTTTTACCTTTTTAAATAAAAATCCCTGGTTTTGTAAACTCCTACTATAATCCAAATTTTACTAAATTAAATACAAAACCCACCAAATGAAGGCAATAGTATCCAGTTTAACTTAAATTTATGCCAATGTACATAAAACTGTAGAAACTTCACAACTGGACTTACTTTTTAAACCCAAAGAAATTCCCAAAGTATTTGCAATAACTTCTGTGTCATTCATGAACCTAGGCTTTAACATAATATAATCTATTCACCCTTGCCTGTTTGGGACTGAGTCAACTTTAATGGAAATTACACATGCACTAGGAGAGAGGAAGCTAATTTAATGTGAAAGAAGCAATTGCAATGCCAGGGCCTCACAGATTCTACTTTCCATTCATTTCCAATAAGATTGTGAGGCAGATCAGGCTTTACTTCTCCCCTCATTCCCTTTCTCTCCCAGCCTCCATCCTGGGAGGGTTCTTTTTATCAGGGAGGAAGAGCAGAACATAAGCACACTACGCCTGTGTGCTATCACGGTGATCAATGTCCACAAGAGAAGATGTTACTGAGCAATCAATTGGCTCACAGTCTGAGGCACACAGAGGCCAATACCGTGGCATTTGTTTTTGAGAAAAGAAAAGCTTTATTGTGAATCAACTATCAAGGAGACAGGAAGAAATGCTCTATCTGTCTCCCCAAGCTGGAGTTGGGTTGAATCTTATAAGCATAGGGTAATAAGGTGTGATCTGATTGGCTCTTACAATGAGGCGATGCCAGGAGGCATGATCTGACTGGATCTTGCCATGGGGTGACGCTAGAGCTTGGTCTGATTGGCTCCTGGGTCCTGCCATGCAGTGTCCCTTTCTTTATTCAGTTCCCTGCTCCTTGGTCCAACTACTTAGGTTCCCCCTGCCATTGCAGACTTGGTTCATCTGTGCATGCTCAGGTTATGTGACCTTCCAGCTGGGAGTCCATGGCAACTAAAACATAACTGACAACTTCGTTACATAAAAGTTGACCCAGATTGGTCTGGTGTGGTTACAAAGAGAGGAGCATTAGAGTAGCGGAGGTTTTTCCTTCTCCAAGGGACTTAAGATCCTCTCCCAAAGGACAGAATCTGCCTCTCCAGCCTTCCTGAGGAGAAAACCAAAATAATCAATTGACTAGAATTGGAAGATGGAGAGAGGAAGAGATAGGGGTAAGAACCCTGAGGGAAAAAAGAAAGACAAGATGAACAAACACCTCTCTAAGGTGCGTCCTCTAAGTACTAGGAGAGAACTTGAGGCAAAAGACAAAAAACAAACAAACAAAACAAACCAAAAACCAAAAAACAAAATGAACAAATGAAAAACCCAAACATCCATTAGGTGACTTAATTTGGCCTTTGTATATCTGTGATCTGCTTATTTAATAAGACTTTTCTGGCTGGTAAGAAATAGTACCTTCACATCCTTCCAGATATTATAGGCTTAAGCAAGAGTTTATATTTACTACAGTATTAATGCTGTCAATTGTACCTTTACTTTTCCAAAGACTTAGATTTACAATCGAATATCCCCTCTTATAAAACCTAGTTCCATAGATTTTTTTAATTTTGATACCTTGTTTTATAATACTCTCTTTGTTATCATTTTTACTACCAGAGTCATCCTAAAGATTCAGTGCCCTTGGGGTACTGCAACATGAGCACCCCAATCCCAGCACTTTGGGAGGCTGAGGTGGGTGGATCACCTGAGTTCAGGAGTTCAAGACCAGCCTGGCCAACATGGTGAAACCCCATCTCTACAAAAATACAAAAATTAGCCAGACATGATGGTGGGTACCTATAATCTCAGCTACTCTGGAGGCTGAGGTGGGAGAATCGCTTGAACTGGGGAGGCAAAGGTTACAGTGAGCTGAGATCGTACCATTGCACTCCAGCCTGGGTGATAGAGTGAGACTTCGTCACAAACAAACAAACAAAAAACAAAAAAACAAGGGAGAAGAAGATATTTCAGAGAGTAGATACGAAAAAAGACACAACTCTTATGAGCACAGAATAATCTCACTATGTTGTGTACATAATGATATGGCTCCCAGAAAAGGGAATTGAAAATTAAGAGAATTAGCACTTGTGAACATTATTATGCGCTAGGTATTAGAGACTCCGTATTATTAACTCTCCAGCAAGATGTTGTGGTGCAATAATAAGGCACCTTATCTTAATGAATAAGATAGTTATTAGGTATAGATGTCATGGTGCTAGAGGATGAGTCCTTCTGGCAAAGGGCCTTGAAGGTCATCCAGTTAGGGTTACATAATCAGACCAGTGTAATTCACTAGTCACATGGCATACTTATCACGGTTAGTGGCAAAAGTTACCATTCTCCTCCTGTAAATTGAGCTACCCGTATTTCAAGTATAGAAACATGCTTTATGTTATTTCATTTAACTTCCTTCCTTCCTTTCATCTTTGACCATATTATCTATATTCCCTTGTGTACCAGACTTTTGGACACCCTATAGATTGAAGTTATTTTTTAATTTCCCTGTTTCAGCTTCTTCTTAACTTTTTTAGCTCTTCATTTTTGAGCTTCCTCCATTTTATTGGGGACACCATTTTATTTGTGTCTGGATTTAATGAGTCCAAATGCTTTTTCTTTTCAATGATTTTCTTTCATCATTACATAAATCTAGCTCAAAGCCTTCACATTCCATATTTCTCTTTAAAGTGCAGCTTTGATTCTATTTCTCTGTTGTTTCTTTGTCTCTATATCCAAACACCACATTGTGTCATCTATCACATAATTTATTTTATGACTTTTAATCATAGGCTTTACTTAATTGTGATTGTGTCTGTGAACCATGCAGCATTCTTTCATAATAAGAAACTTTTCTTCCTTACTGTTTTCTTTTTTTTCTTTCCTTTTTTTTTTTTTAAACATGTTGTTACTCCAAGCTGAAGAACTGCTTATCTGTATAAGGAATCTGACTTTATTGCTCATTTCTTCTGTTTACTTACTGAGTTATTATCTAATCTTAAGAACAAACTGATTCTAATGGACTCACACGGCTGTTCGCATCCTCGTAGGTGGCCACTAAGAGGATGTGAGATCAAATTTTTCATAAAATTATCAAATGAATAGACAAAATGACATAAAACATCTGGACTTTTGGGTAAGCATTTGTTAGCATATGCATTAGAGAAATGGAAATGCATGCCTTTGGTTATTGATACCATGAAATGAATCTTAGGGCTATAAACAATGTACAGTTTAAAATGAAGTAGCATGTGGATGAACGATCTTGGTTTAGATTAGCAGACCTGGCAGAGTTTAAGGTCAAACTCAGTTTTGTTTAACATCTTCATAAATAATCTAGAAGACATATTTTTAAAAACCCTTTAATTACATGTTTAAGTGACTTTAAGTTGGGAGGTGTTAAACATGATATGAGGAAAATGACTGGAAGAGGTGAAGAGATAAAATGATAAACTTGTTTTTCATTAATCAGGAAAAGTATAAAATGATAGCTTAGCATCAGAACAAATTTATGTCAAGTTACTAAAAGGAGAAAAAAACATGAGTAAAGGAAGAACAATGTTGAAAGGATGCCATAGAAAGCAATTCGAAAAGTGGTATGGAAGCTAAAATGGTCATTATTTTATAGAGTTCTTTTAAAATGACTCTATGATTTCTCTCATGGGAGGCACATAAATTGCTGACCTAAGTGCTAGTAAGACACAGAATCATTAAGATGCTTATGTCAGTCATAAAATCATATGCACACATTCATGCATTTTTGTACTTAATTTTTATTGATTTTATTGAAAAATCAACATAAAGTTATTTAGGGGGGGCAACAATTATATGAATCTGAACATATGTTTAGATTCCTGTAACCACCACACTTAGGTGACAGAAGAATTCCATCTGTCAAACACTTCCTTTCATATCCCTCTTCCCACCCCAAGCCTCTGGCAATCACTTATGTTCTCTGTTCCCATAGTTCTGCCTTTTTGAGATGTTATGTAAATGGAAACATACATTATATAATGTCTCTTTTGTCTTTTGAGATGCATTTTATTTTTTAATTGTAGTTAAAAACACATCACATAAAATTCACCATCGTGACCTTCTTAAGTGTACAGTAATGTTAACTATATGCACATAGATTTCTAGTGCAACAGATCCCTAGAACTTCGGTGCAATAGATATCTTGAAATTTATCAGCTTGCAAAACTGATACTCTATAGCCATTGAACACCAATTTCCCTCTCCCTGATTCCCACAGTCCCTGGAAACCACCATTCTGGTTTCTGTTTCTAAGAGTTTAACTACTTTAGAAATACTTTATGTAAGTAAAATCATGTAGTATTTAACCTTTTGTGATTGGCCTTTTTCATTTAGCATAATGTTCTCAAGGGTCATATAGGACAGGATTTCCTTCTTTTTAAGGTGGAATCATATTCTATTGTATGTATATGTCACACTTTATCTGTTGATGGACATTTAGGTTGCTTTCACCTGTTAGCTACTGTGAATAATACTGCAATGAACATGAAGTGCAAATATCTCTTTGAGATCTTGCTTTAAATTCTTTTGGATATATACCCAAAAGCGCAGTTGCTGGATCATATGGTAATACTATTTTCAATTTTTTGAGGAGCCTTGTTACCATTTTCCATAGCAGCTAAAACCATTTTACATTGCCACCAACAGGGCATGAGTTCCAAATTCTCCATATCTTCACCAACACTTGTTATTTTCTTTCTTTTTTTTTTTTTTTAATACTAAACATCCTAATGAGTGTAAGGTAATATTTCATTGTGGTTTGGTTTTCTGTTTTTTTGAGACTGGGTCTTACTCTGTCACCCAGGCTGGAGTACAGTGGCACAATCAAGGCTTACTGCAGCCTTGAGCTCCCGGGATCAGGCAATCCTCCCACCTGTCTGTTGAGGAGCTGGGACTATAGGCATGCACCACCATGCCTGGGCTTATGTTTTTTTATAGAGATGGTGTCTCACTATGTTGTCTAGGCTGATCTTGAACTCCTGGGCTCAAGTGATCCTCCTCTCTTGGCTTCTCCAAGTGTTGGAATTACATGCATGAGCCACTGTCCCAGTCTCCTGAATGATTAGTGTCTTCGTCTGTTTTGGACTGCTACTAAAAATACCATAGACTGGATACTTTATAAAGAACAGAAATGTATTTTTCACAGCTCTGGCGCCTGGGAAGGCACGAACAGTTTTGTTGTCTGGTGAGAGTCTGGTTTCCGCTTCCAAGATGGAGTCTTTAACTATGTCCTCTGTAGGAAAAGAATGCTGTGTCCTCACATGCCAGAAGCTGGAAGGGCAAAAAGGATGAACCCTCTCCCTCAAGTTTTTCCCTAATTTCATTCATGAGGGAGGAGGCCTTATAGTCTAATCACCTCTTAGATACACCCCACCCCCCACTGTCATATTGGCAACATTTGAGTTTTATAGGTGATACATTCAAATCGTAGCAATTAGTGATTTGGGGATTCTTCATATTCTTTTTGGCCATTTGTATATCTTCTTCAGAGAAATGTCAATCCAGGTCTTTTGCCCATTTTTGAGTTGTTTGTGTGTTTTGAGTTGCAGAAATTCTTTATATATTCAGGACATTTATATATTCAGGACATTTAACTCCTTATCAGATATATGGTTTGCAAATATTTTTTGCTATTTCATAGGTTGACTTTTCCCTTTGGTTGTTGCCTTTTTGCTGTGCAGGAATTTTTCAGTTTGAAGCATTCCCACTTGTGTATTTGTGCTTTTGTTGTTTGTGCTGTTAATGACATATTCAAGAAATCATTACCAATCCAGTGTTATGCAGCCTTTCATTGTTTTCTTCTAGGATTTTCAGTTTTCAGGTTATATGTTGAGGACTTGAATCCATCTTGAGTTAGTTTTTGCATATGGTGTAAGGTAACAGTCCAAATTCATTCATTTGTTATGTGGATATTAAGTTTTATCAACATCATTTGTTGAAGACATTATCCTTTCCCCATTGCATAGCCTTGGCACCTTTGTTGAAGATCCTTTGACCATACACATGAGCATTTATTTCTAGGTTTTCTATTCTGTCCTTTGGTATACATGTCTATTTTAATGCTAGTACCATATTGTAGGTTTATAATATGTTTTGTAATCAGGAAGTGGGAGGCTTCCAGCTTTGTATTTTTTTCTCAAGATTGGTTTGGATCTCCAGGGTTATTTTAAATTCCATATGAATATTAGGATTTTTTTCTATTTCTGCAAAAATGCCATTGATATTTTGATGAAGAGTGCATTGAATCTGTAGATTGCTGTGGGTAGTATGGATATTTTGACAACATTAAGTCTTCTAATCCATGAACACAGTATGTCTATTTATTTGTGCCTTCCTTCATATATTTCAGCAATGTTTTATAGTTTTCTGTGTATAAATCTTTAGCCTTCTTGGTTTATTTTCTCCTATTTTATTCTTTTTGATGCTATTGTAGATGGGATCATTTCTAAATGTCCTATTCAGATTGTTCATTATGTATAGAAATGCAGGTGTCTTTTGTGTGTTGATTTCATATACTACTTTGCTAAATTTAGTATGTCTAAGTTTTTGGTGGAATCTTTAGTTTTCTACATATAAGATCCTGTCATCTGCAAACAAAAAAATTTACTTCTTTCTTTCCTATTTGGATGCACTTTATCTCTTTATCTTGCCTGATTGTTCTGACTAGGACTTCCAGTATTATGTTGAATAGAAGTGACAAGAAAGAGTGTCTTTGCCTTGTTCCTGATCTTAAACTGAAAAATTCAAATTTTCACCATTGAGTATGATGTTATTATGGCCTTTTCATATATGGCCTTTATTATGTTCAGGCAATTTCTTCTATTTCTAGTTTGTTGGGGTTTTTAAAATCAAAAAGTTGTATTGAATTTTTTCAAATGCTTTTTCTGTATTTGTTCAGATGATCTGCTGATTGTTAGCCTTCATTTTGATAGTGTAATATATTATAATTATTTTCATATATTGAGCTGTTCTTGCATTTCAGGAATAAGTCATCTTTGGTTATGATGTATTATCCTTTTAATGTGTTGTTAAATTTGTTATGCTCATATTTGCTGAGGAATTTTGTATCAATAGTCAATAGGAATATTGATCTTTAGTTTTCTTATAGTATCTTTGTCTGATTTTAGTATCAGGGTAATGCTAACTTCATTGATTGAATTTGGAAGCGTTCTTTTTAATTTTGGGGAAGAATTTGAAAAGGACTAGTGTTAATTCTTCTTTAAAGGTTTGGTGGAAATCTTCAGTGAAGCCACCAAGTTCTGGGCTTTTTTTCATTGGGAGGCTTTTAATTATTGAGTCAGTCTTCTTAGTAGTTATTGGTCTCTTCAGATTTTTAAATTTTGGCTCTAACTAATCTTTATTATTTCCATCCTTCTCCTAAGTTTGGGTTTAGTTTATTCTTCTTTCTCTAGTAGTGTGAGATGCAAACTTATGTTATTAATTTGAGATCATTCTTCTTTTTAAATTTAGGTTTTTATTGTTATAAATTTCTCTCTTACTACTGCCTTTGATGCATTCCATAATTTTTGACATGTAATGTTTTTGTTTTAATTTCTCAAGATATTTTATAATTTCCCTTGCAATTTTTTCTTTGACCCATTAGTTGTTAAAGTATGTGTTGTTTCATTTCCACATATTTTGGATTTTTCATTTTGCCTTTTGCTATTGATTTTTTAGTTTTACTACTTTGTGGTTGGAAAAGAGTCTTGGTATGGTTTTATATCTTCTTAAGTATGTTAAGACTTGTTTTGTGTCCGAAAATGTGATCTATTCTGGAGAAGGATGTGTATTCTGCTGTTGTTGGGTGGAGTGTTCTGTTTATGTCTGTTAGGTCCAATTGGTTTATAGTGTCAATTAAGTTATCTCTTTCCTTGTTGGTTATCTATGTGGTTGATCTATCCATTACTGAAAGTAGAGAATGTCTTTAAAGTGTGTCTCTTGTAGACAACATATAGTTGGATTTTCAGTTTTAAAACTCCATTCAGTCACTCCATGTCTTTAGATTGGATAGTTTAATTAATTTACATTTAAAGTAATTACTGTTAGGGAATTATTTACTATTGACACTTTGTTCATAGTTTTCTCTATGTCTTGTAGTTATTTTGTTCCTGTTTTTCTCTTTTGCTGCCTTCCTTTGTGTTTTGTTGAATTTTTAATAGTGTCATGCTTTAATTCCTTTCTCATTTTCTTTTGTGCATCCTCTATAGATATTTTCCTTGTAATTATGATGAGGATTACATAAAACATCTCATAGTTAATAACAACAACTTCGATTGCATACACAGTTGTATTTCTTTACCTCTCCTCACTTAATGTTATCAATGTCACAAATTATGTTTTTATATTTGGTATTTACTAACATAGTGTGCTATGGTTAAATGTTTGTCCTCTCCAAAACTCATGTTAAAACTTAATTGCCATTGTAATAGTATTAAGAGGTGGTACTTTTAAGAGGTGATTAGAGTATGAGGGCTCTGCACTCAGGGGTGAATTTGATGCTGTTATGATAGGGTGAGTTTGGCCCCTCTTGCTCTCTCTTGCCCTCTCTCATTCTGTTGCTTTCTGCCAAGGGATGACACAGCAAGAAAGCCCTTGTTAAATGCTGGCACCTTGATATCTGACTTCCCAGCTTTCAGAACTGTGAGCCAGTATGTTTCTGTTCATTATAAATTATCCAGTCTAAGGTATTTTGTTATAGTAGTGCAAAATGGATGGAAACACATAGTTTTATAGTTGTAGCTATTTCTTATGCTTTTGTCTTTTAAATTCTGTATCTGAATTGAGAATGATTTATGCATGATCACTATAGTATTGCAGAATTCTGTTTGTTTACATATTTACCTTTACCAAAGGCTTTATATTTTCATGTTGCTGCTAGCATTCTTTCATGTCAACTTGAAGGACTGTCTTTTACAATTCTTGTAAAGCAGGTTTAGTGGTGATAATTTTCCTCAGCTTTTGTTTATTCAGGAAGAATTTTATTTCTCCTTCAATTTTGGTGGAACTTTTTGCTATACATAGTGTTCTTGGTTGGCAGTTTTTAATTTTAGCTCTTTGAAGATATCAGTCCACTCCCTTCTGATTTGTAATGCTGCACTGAGAAATCTATGAAAGCTCTCCTTGTTTGTGACAAGTCAGTTTTCTTTTGCTGCTTTCAAGATTCTTTGTCTTTAACTTTTGACAGTTTGATTATAATGTGTCTTTGTGTGAGCCTCTTTGGGTTCATCCTACAGTTCTTTGAGTTTCTTGAATTTGGATGTCCATTTACTTCCTCAGATTTGGGACATTTGGGGCCATTATTTCTTAAAATCAGCTTTCTACCCATTATCTTTCCCTCTTCTCCTTCTGAGTTGCCCATAATATGTAGATTGGTCTGCTTAATGATTTGGCTTTCTTCAATTTTCTTCATTTGAAGGGCTCAGGTAAGGAATTAGGACTTTTATTCCAAGTGTGATAGAACTCATTGAACACTGATTGATTGACTGATTGATTTTAGAGACAGAGTCTCATTCTGTCACTCAGGCTGGAGTACACTGGCATAATCATAGCACACTGCAACTTCAAACTTCTGGGCTCAAGTGATCCTCCTGCCTCAGCCTCCTGAGTAGCTGAGGCTACAGGCATATGCTACCATGCCTGGCTAATTATTTGTTTAATTATTTGTAGAGATGGAGTCTCACTATGTTGTCCAGGCTGGTCTTGAGGTCTTGAACTCCTGGCTTCAAGGGATCCTCCTGCCTTGCCCTCCCAAAGTGCTGGGATTACAGATGTGGGCCATAGTGCCTCGACAATAAGTGTTTTTAAATTGTGGCGGTTATTATTTGTATGATACAAGAATAATCTCATTTTTGGCCATTGAAAGCTTCTTCCCATTGGCTCCTGAATCCTTCTGCCTTGGCCTTAGTGTCTTTGATAATTTCCTTACTTTCTGTTGTGACAGGACATTCCAGATTCATGTTTAATTTCCTGCTCCAGATCAGAAATCAGCCATTTCTCTCAGTTACCCTGGTTCTTTTTAGTGGAAATGGTCAACACTCTTATGACCAGGTTGTTTGTTTTAGCCAGATCTTCTTAGGATACAGAACTAAGAAATGTTTTATATATATATAAATATATATTTTTTATATTTAAATTTATATATTATAAATTTATATATATAAATTTTAAAAATATATATTTATATTTCAATTTATAAATTAAAAGAAAATATATTTTTTAAATCTCTCATACACCATGAGTTTATATTGATACTTCAAATTCAATTTAAGACTATAGATTCTTATTTAGACTCTTTGATTTGACCAACTAATTCAATTTCCCAGAGACACCACTGTAATTAATCATTTGCTTTATCACACAATCCATCTACAAAACAATCTTCAATGACAATACCCAACACTACTGCTAACATTATGATCACAAAAGCAGTTTCAGAATTTCTTCAATTCTGGCCTGGTGCAGTGGCTCATGCCTATAATGCCAGCACTTTGGAAGGCTGAAATGGGAGGATTGCTTGAGGACAGGAGTTCAAGACCAGCCTGGGCAACATAGCAAGACTGCATTTCCACAGAAAGTTTTAAAAATTAGTCAGGCATGGTGGCGCATACCTGTAGTTCCAGCTACTTGGGAGGCTGAGGCAGGAGGATTGGTGGAGCCCAGGAGTTGGAGGCTGCAGTGTGCCATGATTGTGCCACTGCATTCCAGCCTGAGTGACAGAGTGAGATCCTGTCTCAAATAATAGTAATTTATTGAATTCTTTTTGTACTTTGGAGATATCTCATGAGGCATTCACCTGAAGTAATTCCTCTTTATGTGGATATGCCATCAAGTCAATATACCATCAAGTTCATTATTCAAAAATTTTGCTGTTTGTTTTTAGAGATAGTTTTAATTTTTGTTTAGAAGTTTATATAAAGTATTCACATGGTACAAAGTTAAAACTGCAAAACAAGGTAGATTTGGGGATATGTTCACCTCCACCCCATTCTCTCTCTTCCCATAGGTAATTTTTTGATGTTTGATTTTGCTTCCATTTAAAAATAATAACAAGTGTTGGCAAGAATGTGGAGAAATTGGAACACTTGTACATTGCCTGAGGGAATGTAAAATGGTGAAGCCACAGTTTGGTAATTCTTCAAAAAGTTAAACATAGAATTATTTGATCTAGTAATTCCACTCCTTAGGTATATAAACAAGAGAATTGAAAGAGTCAAGGGGATACTTTTATACTTGTTCATTGAAGCATTATTCACAATAGCAAAAAGATGAAAACAACCCAACTGTCCATTAACAGATGAATAGATACACAAAGTATAATCTGTCCACACGATGGAATATAATTCAGCCATAAAAAGGAATGAAGTTCTGATACATGCCACAACATGAATGAAGCTTACAGACATTATGCTAAGTGAAATAAGCCACACACAAAAGGACAAATATTGTATAATTCTACAAATATAAAGTATTTCAAATAGGCAAATTCATAGTTATAAAAAGTAGATTAGAGGTTCTGGGACTGGGGTAAGGGGAAAATGGGGAGCTATTGCTTAATGGATACGGTTTCAGTTTGGGGTGATGGAAAAGTTTTGGAAATAAAGAGTAGCGATGATTCTACAACATTATGAATATGATTAATGCTAGAAATCATACACTAAATATGTTTAAAATGGAAGAAAATAAGCAATTGATATTTTTCTATCATTTTTCATTTTTTTTTTGAGATGGAATCTCCCTCTATCACCCAGGCTGGAGTGCAGTGGCGTGATCTCGGCTCACCGCAACCTCTGCCTCCCAGGCTCAAGCAATCCTCCCACCTCAGCCTCCCAAGTAGTTGGGACCACAGGTGCATGCCAGGCTTGTATTTTTGGTAAAGATGAGGTTTTGCCATATTGCCCAGGCTGGTCTTGAACACCTAAGCTCAAATGATCCACCCACCTCAGCCTCCCAAAGTGCTGGGATTATAGGCATGAGCTACCACACCTGGCCAATTTTTACATAAATAGTAGCACACTACCCACATTCTTCTCCATCTTGCTTTGTTCACCAAACAATTATCTGGATCACCACTGTACAGCAGTGTATAGAAATAGTCTCCACTCTTTTTACAACTGCAGAGCACATCATCATGGGAATATTGCCACAGTGTATCTAACCAATGCCCTAGAGATGAAAAAATAGAATGGTCATTAGAGATTTTTTAAAGGAAAAAAGTGGTATCTGATTTATATCTGGATGACATGTGGAAAACAGATCGAGGGTGGAGGGTTGGGGAAGATTGAAAGCAGAAAGTTGAGGCCATTGCAAACATCCTAAAGAGATGTTGGTTACTTGAACTAAGGTGGTAGTAATGGAAATAGAAAAAGTTAATGAATCGTGGCTTGTGATGGCAGTAGAGACTATAGGACTTCTTGATGAGTTGGATGTGGGAAATACGGGATAAAGAAAAATCATAGGTGAAGATCTAATTTGGGGGCTTCAGAAATTAGGTGGATGGTGATGCTATAAATGGAGAAGACTAGAGAAGAAGTAGATTTTAGTTTCGTTTTCTTGTGTTTCTTTTTTCTGGAGAGACAAATAAGGAGTTCTTCCTGGGACATCCAGGTAGAGATGTAAGTCATTAGGAATATGATGTAGAGTTTGGTGGGGATGTTAGGAGTTAGGATAGAGATTTCGGAAATCATTGGCATATACATATGGCATTTAAATCCATAGGATTGGAGGAGCTTATGTAGAGAGTTGGTATGGCGGACACCAAGAAAGACAATCTAGCCCTAGTCCAGGAGGAGACCCTGAAGTCAAGAGTGTGATGTCATGACATGCAAGAGAAGAAAGCTTTTTTTTTTTTCACTGCAACTTCCACCTCCCGAATTCAAGCTGCTGAGCAGCTGGAATTAGAGGCGCCCACCACCATGTCTGGCTAATTTTTGTATTTTTAGTGAAGACTCGGTTTCACCATGTTGGCCAGGCTGGTCTTGAATTCCTGACCTCAGGTGATCCAACTGCCTCGGCCTCCCAAAGTTCTGGGATTACAGACGTGAGCCAGATGCCCAGCTGAGAAGAAAGCATTTTAAGAGGGAACTGTTGAATCCTACAGATCTCATTTATTCCTTCAATTAATCCTGCTTCTTTGATGCCAACTGCTTCAGTTATCTGGTAGCATGTCTCCTTCAAGTTATAGCATCCTCCTAAATGATTAGTGGGGTTTTTTTTTTTTTGGCCGATTTATATCCTTAGGTATGTAATTTCTCAGTAGGTAGAGAACTCAGATATCAGACAACGTTAGAAAGTGGAGAGATGCAGTACAAATGGGTAAAAAAAAAATAACCACTGGCATATTAGTTTGTTCTCACATCGCTATAAAGAAATGCCTGAGACTGGGTGTTTTATAAAGAAAGGAGGTTTCATTGGCTCACAGTTCTGCAGGCTGCACGAGAGCACGGCTGGGGAAACCTCAGGAAACTTAAGGTCATGGTGGAAGGCAGGGGAAGTATGGCTGGAGAAGGAGGAAGAGAGAAAAGGGGGAAGTGCTACACACATTTAAACAAGATCTCCTGAGAACTCATACACTTTCACGAGAACAGCAAGGGGAAAATCTGTCTGATGATCCAATCACCTTCCACCAAGCCCCTCCTTTAATATTGGGGATTCAATTCAACATGAGATTTGGGTAAGGACACAAATCCAAACCATTTGCTGGCTTTGGTAACAAGAAGGTTAGTAGTGACATTCGCAAGAGAAATTTCAGCAGAGGAATGAGAGAATGGGAGGTGAAGAAGAATGGGAGGTGAAGAATAGGAGACAGGAACTAAGAGAAGTTCTACTGTGGAATGGGAACAGCAGAAACATGAATGTCTGCAGAGGGAGGAAAAGGTCAGAGAAAGGTTTTAGATGGGATTCTCAAGCATGCTTGTAGTGCTTCCCTTGTAAGAAGGGGAAGAGTGATGATGTGGGAAGGAAAGCGTAAATGTGGTAGAAACATCTGTGAGAAGCACCTCCACTTAATGGGTACACTGCAGTTCTCAGACACACAATCACCATCCACTTATATTTAACTAGAGATGGTACAAGATTCAATACCCCTTCCTATTCTTTGTACTTTTTTAACTATCTTGAGATAGTCTTTGATTTTGATTTGTCTGCAGTTGTTCCTTGGGGGTGTTCCCTCAGAAAGAGGACACGGTTGTATATTTTCCTGAGCTCTTTGTGTGTTAAAAATGCCTTTTCTTTTGCCATCACTTGGCTGTGTAAAGGATTCTTGGATCTCTCACTGCCCTCCAAAAGTGGTTTTGATATTTCCCAGCTTCCAGTGTTGTAGGTGAGAAGACTGATGCTTGTTTGATTCTTTTTCCCTTGTAAAGTAACCTATTCTCTCTGACTGAAAGTTTGTAAGACTTTGTTCCTGGAATACAAAAGTTTCACCATGACATGACTATGTCTTTTTTTCATTGTTCTGGTTCGTAACTCAGGGATCTCTATCAATCCAAAGGCTCAAGTTTGTCTTTATTCTTTTCCTTCCGGGACTTCTAAAGTTTGTAACCTATTCTTCATGGCTCATGAATTTGCTCTGTGTGATGGAATATGTTCTCCATTCAGTCTGCTACAACTCTGATAGAGTGTTCAACAGTGACCATTTTGTTTTTCAATTCATCTGTTGACCTTTAAAATGCACAGTCAATGCTGGGCACAGTGGCTCATGCCTGTAATCCAGGCACTTTGGGAGGCCGAGATGGGCGGATCACAAAGTCAGGAATTCGAGACCAGCCTGACCAAGATGGTGAAATCCCATCTCTACTAAAAATACAAAAATTAGCTAGGCATGGTGGCTGGTGTCTGTAATCCTAGCTACTCAGGAGGCTGAGGCAGGAGAATCGCTTGAACCCAGGAGGAGGAGGTTGCAGTGAGCTGAGATCATGCCACTGTACTCTAGCCTGGGCAACAGAGTGAGACTTCATCTCGAACAAAAAAAAGCACAGTCAAGTTCTGTCCTTTCAGAAAACTTCTTTTGTGCTTCACTGGTATGTCCTTCAGGACTCACTACATTACTATTAAAGTTCTCTTTGATTCCTACAATGAAGTCAGCTTCTTAGGTGCCAGCTGTTTGGTTGTCTGGTAGCATGCACCTTTCAAGTTATAGCATCTTCCTGAATGATGTGAGTGGTATTTTTGGCTGATTTATGTCTTTAGGTATAAAATCCCTCAATGGGTGGAGAACTGAGGTTTATCCGCCGATGTTAGAAGAAAAAGGTCTACTGATGCCAGCTGGTGCCCCTCTCCGGAGGCACAATGGGACGTATTGTCTTCACCCTTGGCTCACCACAAGACAAGCCTCTTTCATAGCTTTCGAGTCCTAACTTTGCAAACAGTGATGTTCTCAATGCATAATTTCTGCCTCAGAACTCAATGCTATCTAGGTATATGGGGGCTCCTCAAGGCTTCAACAATGGTAGGCGGTTGTCTGACTGGCCTTGGAATCCATAGAGAAGGGAGTCAGAAATTGAAGCCTATTTGATTTTTAAGCCTGTAACTTTGATATCACTGCCCCAGGGCACAAGAACAAAATATTAAATATAGATATATTGTGTTATAAGGTTATATAGTATATGATTATTGGTATTGCTATTGCTATTAAAAATATATAACTAATTGAAGTATATAATTAGTTGAAGAGTCATGAGAGCCAATTATTTCTTAAAATAAATGGAATCCTAAAAACATTTTTCTTTCAAGTAAAAACTTTGCCATGAAATACCACATATTTTTAATTTTCCATCAGGGATTAGAAGGTATTTATAATCCAGGCTAGGGTTTGTAAAGTTACCACATGAGAGAACTTGTATGTTGGTTTAAGAATAATTTTTACTTAAATTTAGCTAAGTCCATCTATAAACTAAAATGGTGTATTGAAATTTTGCATCAGATTTTAAAATTCCAATATAGAAACTGTGTATTGGAAAACTGCAAAGATGCTGAGTTATGCATCCTAAACTCTGTTAATTCTAAAAGTTTTAATTACCCTGGTTCAATTAATGTCTCTAAATAAATTATAAGTTAACAAAATGTTTGTCAAGCCAAACCCTGATTCTGGCTTGTCTCACTGTGAGGCAAGTGATGGCCCGGGCCAAGGACGCTGCATGCTCTCGGGCTGAAATATGAGCCGGGCTCCTGGGAGACCAGCGAAGCCTAAACAAACATGTGCGCCCTTCTAGCTGCTTACTATTTTCAGTCTTTATAACAGTCTTCTCTGGATTTCTACATAAAAACAAATATACTGTGTGCTTTTACTTAGAAGAGACAAGAAAATCTTTAGGTCGAAGCTCTAATTTGGTTTCCATCAGCAATCATGCTTCTTTTTTAACAAATTGTCTTTTGCCTCCATAGTCCTTCCATTTCCAGAATCTCTCTTCTCTTTTTTTTTCTCTTTCTGCATTTTGATTTCTTATTAAATTACTAAAGGGCATTTAATTAATACCAATTAATGGCAAATATGTGAATCCGTCTCTCACAATAGTTGTGCTTGGATAACCAACAATTTAAGGTAATAAACTGATTTGCAATCTACAGTGAGTCATTAGCTCTCTAGCAGCATACTGTGCCTGGGGCCTGGAGATGTGCTTGGTTTGCTTAGCACAGTGTTCTTGTAAAAATTTGAATATGACTGACGTTGAGTAGAATACACTTTTTCCAGTTGACACCAGGCCAGATGGTCTTAAAATCTTTTCACTTTTACCCTGTGTGCATGGCCTGAGTTTGTATCTGGTTAGAATGTTCATGGAGAAAGACCCACAGCAGTTTCTCAAATGTGTCCCAAGGAGTTCTGAGGTTCGGCCCAGCACTGGGCACATTAAAGGGGCATTTCAGGTGATTCTGTAGGGTTAGCCTTGAGCCACACTGAAGAAACATCACCTAAAAGCTTTTCCAAATAGTCTTTACCTGTGTATGTGTGCAACAAAAAATCAAAGCAAATCAAAAGAATTTCTACACTATAATAGTACAATGAAAAGCAGGCATACTAAAAATTGTATTTTTAGTAGAGACGGATTTTTGACATGTTGCCCAGGCTGGTCTCGAACTCCTGACCTCAAGTGATCTGCCTGCCTTGGCCTCCCAAAGTGAGGCAGGAGCCACCACACCTGACCCTTTTTCCTTTTTAATTCAGGTTTAGCCTGAATTAAATTAGTAAGTTAAATACGAATTATAAGTCAGTGCAAATAAATATTACTTATGTCTATAAACATGTAACTGCTAACTGCTACCCAAATCAAGCTAGCTCCTTGGGGGTTCCTTCTCAATCAGTACTGTCCCCCTAAAGATAATCATCTTTATCAACATAGGTGAGTTTCTCAAGTGTTTTGCAAGTGCTAAATTAAATTTAAACATTGTTTAAACATTGTGAAAACAAAATCACACTGTATATACTCTTTTCAGTCAACTGTATGTATTTCAAATTCAGCCATGCTTTAGTTGTATCAGTGGTTTATTGCTTCATTATTGTGTAGTATTCCATTATATGGTTATATCACAATTTATCCATTATAGTGTTGGACTGTTTCCAGTTTTCGACTATTATGAATAATACTGCTATGACCCTTTTTGAATATGTCATTTTGTAGACATAAGCGTTCATATCTTTTGATTAGGTAACAATGAGTTGAACTTATCAATATTTTTTGGGTCCTGGCTAAGATATCTTTGTATATTCCAAAGTCATGAAAATATTCTCTGATGTTTTCTTGCTGTGTTACACCTCACTGTTGGGTTTAAGATCTATCTTGAATAAATTTTTGCATACAATGTGAAGTAGAGGTCAGGATTCTTATTGTTCTTCCAAGTGTGTATCTACTTGCCCCAACATCCTTTCTCCCACTGACTTGTAGTATGGCCTCTGTCATAAATGTAACCATATGTACGTGGGCATGTTGCTGAGATGTCAGTTGCATTCCATGTGTCTGCTTATTTGAACGTCATCACCACACTTTTTCCCTTTTTTTCTTTTGAGACAGAGTCTTGCTCTGTTACCCAGGCTGAAGTGCAGTGGCACAGTCTCAGCTTAGTGCAACCTCTGCCTTCCAGGTTCAAGCGATTCTCCTGCCTCAGCCTCCTGAGTAGCTGGGACTACAGGTGCCTGCCGTCATGCCCAGCTAATTTTTGTATTTGTAGTAGAGACAGGGTTTCACCATGTTGGCCAGGATGGTCTTAACCTTTTGACCTCGTGATCTGCCCATTTCAGCCCCCCAAAGTGCTGGGATTATAGCCATGAGCCACCGCGCCCAGCCATCACCACACTTTCTTAACCACACAAAATTTATGACTGTAGACATCTAGTAGTTAAAGCCCTCCATCTGAGCTCTTCAGGATTGGCCTGGCTATTTAGGTCTTCTGTATTTCCATATAAATTTTAGAATTACTTCGTTAGTTTTCACAAGTAACCTGTTAGAATTGTGCTTGAGATGAAACTGAATTTATAGACCAATTTGGGCAGAATTGACATCTTAATCTGTCAGCATGATGTTATCACTCTGTTTAAAAGTTATTAATTTTAATTTTTCTCAGCAATGTTTTGCAATTTCAGTGTAAAAGTCTTGTGGCTTTTTTGTTAAATATATTCCTTGGCTTTTAATTTGTGCGTGTGTGTGTATGTGTGTGTGTGTGCTATTTTATATGGTCCTTCTTTTCTACTTTGTTTTAAACATGGAGAAATAAAATTGATTTTTATATACTGACCCTGTATCTTACAACTTTGCTCAATTCTCTTATTCTCATAACGTATTTGGAGATTCTTTTATACTTTCTCTGTACACATCATGTCACCTACGTCACGCCATCTACAAATAATAATAGCCTTATGTCAGGGTTTGAGATTTTATGCTTCTTGCAGGTTACCAAGTTAGCTTGCCACTGTTTCATGGATGCCAACAGAGACATGAGCCTCCTGCATCAAGACGACGTTATTACTCACAACAAAATGTGTCTAGCGTGTGAAGATGTTTGTGTCAGTTCCAAGCCCCAGTTTGTAGGGGCAATGTAGATAAATGCCCCGCATACAGTGGGCTTTTACAGAGAGGAACACTGAGCGTGGCAAACTTTCTGTTATATAGCAGCCAGTAAGCAAAGCTGCTTCTTGTCTCAGAAGCAGATATTATTTCATTCTTCAAGGTTACTTGCCACAAATGCAACCGTAAAGAGTGGCCAGGGCCTTGGCAAACTCAGCAAGATATGTGGGAACAGGAGAGACCCAGGGAGGAGTGTCTTCCAATGCTACCTACTGCTCAGTTTCACATGACCTTGGCTTCTATATGATTTTCACAGAGTATGCTTCCCTGTTGGCTGCTTTGATGAACTTGACCAACACAGCCTGCCACTAAATTTGTTCAAATTTTCTCACATAGCATTTAGTTAAAGCTACTGGTAATAGAAGTCTATGCAGCAGAGTAAGGCCGGTTCTCAGTACTGATCTCAGTCATGTCCACAGGGGTCCTGGATTTATCCAATAAACCATCAGGGTCTACCTTGGAAAGCCAAGTGGTTTTCTCCTTAAGTCTCTGTATCGATCTTTTCAGTTGGCCCAAGGCATTAATCCATGTACAGAATGAATTAGCACTAGCAGAGCCCCTGTCTTGGCAAGGGGATGGCTAGGACAAGTCTATCATCTATCACAATTCTGGCGAGTGAGGTAAAGCTGGCCTTTTAGAAGGTGGATGCCTTCTAGAGCCAGATGGTATCATTGATTATCTCAGCTAAAGTCAAGGACTCATTTCTTACTCCTTCCTCCCTCCCTCTTTCCTTCCCTTCTTCCTTTCTTCCTTCCTGACAGGGCCTTGTTCTGTCACCCAGGCTGGAGTACAGTGGCACGATCATGGCTCATTGCAGCCTCGACCTCCCAGGCTCAAGCAATCCTTCCATCTCAGCCTCCCGAGTAGCTAGGACTATAGGCACGCACCACCATGCCCAGACTCTTACTACCTCTTCTAATTTAATGACTCATCACAGAGATAACTACCTACAAGGTATACATAAATGGGCTAGTTATCCCTCAGGAGAGCTTCCCTGTATACCTGAGGGTAGTCTTATTTCAGAAAGATACCTGCAGTTCCCTGTGAGCTCTGTGGTCCAGTGGTGTTTCCTTAGCACTTGAAGGTCTTTTATGACCACCCCTAGTGTGTAAGTTGCCATGGTATCAAACATGGTAACCCTGGAAAGAAAGTGATGCTTACAGTTGCTGGAGCCTACCAGGTAGGACCCTAATTAATTGGAGGGCACATGTTGGCAGCATCTTCAATGTGGCCTCTTGGCCAGCTGATAGGCTTTAAGGTTCTCAGTTTAGTTTAAATAATTGAGTCTCTCCTGTTTGTCCATGCCACTAGCCAGATACCACAGAATGACTGAGCAATAGCTATAGGAATGCAGGTGGGAAGACATTTGGAAGTGTAGACAAGAGTTCTGTGTGGGATGTCCAGGACCTGGGGTCATCCCTTGGTTTCCAATAGACATCTCAGTGAGGCTAAGGGGAACAGCATCTAATAGTGATAAGAGCCATTTAGCGAGAGTTACAGATCCAGCAGTTATATTTAAGGCAGTTTTGCAGAGCCAGACCAAGGTATTTTCCTTCATGAGAAAGTCTTGCAGGGGTGAGGGGTGCTTCTGAAAGACAAAAGATGATTAATGTCCTTCTCTCCCCTGTACCTTCTGAGGTCCTAGGGCATGTTCCTTCTCCAGCACTGGGGCCACTACTCTCCACCACCACAAAGATGCTAAGTCCCATTCCAGCAGCTGTAACTTCAGATTTTCTCTAGCTATCTCCTACTCACACCCAAACCTTTTGTCCAGAGGGGTCGGGAGCAAGATGGACAAGGGTGTTTGTATGAAATATACAGAGATATGTTTGAGAAGCAGCTATTGACTTGCTATAGAGCTTCCATCACAACTGAACACCCTGATCTACAGAGGCTTTGGTTCGATACCCCGATTTGGGGTGGATCAACTCGGACTCAACGATGACAATGAACAAGGAGAGAAGGGCCTCAAAACCCTCATTTGCCAAGTGGAAATGTTTATTTCAGAGCACAGCCAGGATGTGTTGTTAGTCAAGATTTCCTAGAGAAACAGGGCTAAGGCAACTATATATCTTTCTATCTATCTATCTGTCCATCCATCCATCCATCGATCTATAGATATAACTATTGGCTCATGCAATTTTGGAGGCTGAGAAGTCCCACAACCTTCCCTTTATAAGCTGGAAACCAGCGGTGTAGTTTGAGGGCCAGAAGCATCAAGGGGAGAAGACTGATGTCCCAGCTCAAGTAGTCAGGCAGAAGTTGACTCCCACCTTTCTCCAATTTCTTGTTCTATTCAGGACATCAATGGAGTGGATGATGCCCACCCATTTGGGGAGGGCCATTTGCTATACTCAGTCCAGCAATTCAAACTTTAATCTCCAGAAACACTTTCACAGACATACCCAGAATAATGTTTAACCAGCTATCTGGGCATCCTGTGGCCCAGTCAAGTTGACACATAAAAATAACCATCACATGGCCTAACAGTTCTCATTATAACTTTAAATAATATTCTCACATTTCTATTTCTTTGTCAACTTCAGGTAGTCATCGATTGATTCCCCAGTATGAAAGACAAAAATTTAACAGGATGATTTCTTTCCATTCTTCTACTTCCATATTCCTGATTATGGTTAGCTATATTACTAATTTTACATTGGCACCATTTATAATATTTGCACTGTCTTCAGTGATAAGAAGTATTCTATGCTTTTGAAATAGAATCTTAAAACTTTAAATCCACAATATATTACATCACTATATTATTGCAGAATCAAGAAGTGTGACTAAGTGCATGGAGAACAAGTTGTAATCTTGAGTCGATAAACCCTTACTACTTGAAGGAGAATGTCTAATGTATAAGAATCACCGGATGACATTTTAATATATTTTGCACTTTATTTAATTCTTTTTTTTTTTTTTTTGAGATGGAGTCTTGCTCTGTCACCCAGGCTGGAGTGCAGTGGCACAACCTTGGCTCACTGCAACCTCTGCCTCCCTGCAACCTCTGCCTCCCAGGCTGAAGCAATTCTCCTGCCTCAGCCTCCCCAGTAGCTGGGATCACAGGCATGCACCACCATGCCTGGATGATTTGTTTTTTTTTTAAATGGAGTTTTACTCTTGTTGCCCAGGCTGGAGTGCAATGGCACAATCTTGGCTCACCGCAACCTCCACCTCCTGGGTTCAAATGATTCTCCTCCCTCAGCCTCCCAAGTAGCCGGGGTTACACGCATGCGCTACCATGCCTAGCTAATTTTTTGTATTTTTAGTAGAGACAGGGTTTCTCCATGTTGGTAAGGCTGGTCTCAAACTCCCAACCTCAGGTGATCCACCCATCTTGGCCTCCCAAAGTGCTGGGATTACAGGCGTAAGCCACCGTGCCCACCTGCCCAGCTAATTTTTGTACTTAGTAGAGATAGAGTTTCACCATATTTGCCAGGCTGGTCTCGAACTCCTGACCTCAAATGATGCTCCTGCCTTGGCCTCTCAAAGTGCTGGGATTATAGGCATGAGCCACCACACCCAGCTAATTCTGCTACTTCATACTCAACTGGTGCTGTATCATGTTGTCCCATTTCTTATTTTGATGGTTCACATTCATGGAGTAACTGCTGGTGGATTTTTTTTCATATATGTGGGTCTTTATTTTAACCTTTGGCCGATATTTTGGCTTGTTACAGAATTCTAGATTTAAAATAATTTCCTCAAGGTTTTTGAAGTCTTTGCTGTACTGTTTTCTAGCACTCAGTATTGCTGGTGAAGGTCTACTGCCAACGTGACTTTAATTCTACTGTAAATGATCTGAGATTTTCCTTCTCTGCAAGCTTTTGGAATCTTCTTTGGGGTTCTGAAATTTTACAAGGTTATGTCTAAGCATGAATTTTTATTCCTTCATTTTGCCCAAAAAGCAGTGGACCTCTTTGATCTAAAAATTCATGTCTTTCTTTAATTCAAATATATGTTCTTTAGATATTTATTTGACTACTTGTTTCCTGTCAAGTGTTTGTTTATTTATTTATTTATTTATTGGTGCTACTATTAAACAGTAATTGGACTTTTGGATATATCATCCATGCCCCTCAACTTTTCTCTCACATTTCTCATTTCTTTATTATTATTTCTATAATCTCGGATGTTTTCTAAACTTCCTTTTCCAAGTTCCCAGTTTATTCTTTACCTCTATTGCAGAGCCATTCCAGGGCATATTTTGCTGGGGAAATTATACTTTTAATTGCCAATAACTTTTTCTTGGCTTCTATTGCTTTTTTTTTTATAGTGATCCTGTCACACTTTTTAGATATAATGCCTTGAAACTCGGTGGATAGTAATAAGAATGTTTTCTCTAAATGACCCATTTTCCCTGGAGACAGTTGATCAGCAAATTCATCTTGGTCCTTTTTTTTTTTTTTTATGCTCCTGCTTGTCCTAAAATATCTGGTCATTCTGGGTGGTCCACTCACATTAATGACTTAAGGATCAGGTTGGTTCCATGGTTGGATGGCCCAGCTGTTCCTTGCGGTACAGTAGGTAGGTTCCCCACAGGAGTTCCCTAACGGGCATGTTGTGTTAACTGGCAGGCTTTGTTTTAGCTTTGTATGGGCATCAACAAGCAGGCCAGCTGCCCCATCTCAACCCAGATGTGAAAATAAGGACTGCCATTAATCTGTCAAGAAGGACTTGACTGTATGTCTTTCTGGAGCAAAGCTGCCCGGCCCTTTTCTTTCTTCTTTTATGCCTTGTGGGGGTCAAGAGTTATTTCAAGGTACTTTGCTTTTTTTTAAAGCCCCTCCCCATTCTAGGAGCCCCAAAAGGCAAGTCTCTGGCTTTAGAGGGCAGCCCTTGTTCTGTCAAAGCGGACACTCTAGGAGGAGAGAGCAGAGGTGGGGCAGGGACAGGCGTCTCACTGTCTCAGCTGTCCTAAATAAGTTTCATCAGTGAGTAGCCCTGGCTTAGCTGCCAGTTCTCTCATGCATTTTATTTGTTGAGGAGCTATGGGAAGGGTTGTTTGGGGAAGGGTTGCTTTTATAGGTTTATTTTTCTTTTTAATTTATTTTTAGAGACAGGGTCTCACTCTGTTACCCAGGCTGGAGTGCAATGGCATACTCCTGGGCTCAAGTGATCCTCCCATCTCAGCTTCCTGAGTAGACAGGACTATAGATGCATGCCGCCACATCTGGTGAATTAAAAAAAAAATTTTTTTTGTAAAGGTGGGTCTTGCTATGTTGCCCAGGCTGGTCTCAAACTACTGGCCACCAGCGATCCTCCTGCCTCGGCCTCCCAAAGCACTGGGATGCCATGAGTTGTTTTCTTCAAGCTTCTTCTCCTGCTATCTCCTCATTCAGGATTTCCTGAGACTTTCTGTCCTAAGGTGACTCCCCTTCTTGTTTTTCCAGTTTTGTTTTCATTTCTTAAAAAAAATAAATTATTTCGGTGCTTTTAGTGGGACTTTGGAAGTCAGGAAAAGTAAACAGGAACACTCATTTCTGTCTTGAACTAGCAGCTTATAACTTCTCAAGGATTCAGCATCATAAAAAGTGGGCCATGAAATCCCTTTTCCCTCCCCTACCCTTCTGCCTCCCCTTCACCTTCCCTCTGACCCCCTCTCTATTTCCAAACTCTCAGCACCCAGGCAAACTGCAAGTTGACAAAGTCTATTAAAATAAAAGAGGCCAGATGTGGTGGCTCATACCTGTAATCCCAGAACTTTGGGAGGCCAAGGTGGGCAGATCAATTGAGGTCAGGAGTTTAAGACCAGCCTGGGCAACACGGTGAAACCCTGTCTCTACTACAAATACAAAAATTAGCCAGGCATGGTGGCAGGTGCCTGTAATCTCAGCTACACAGAAGGCTGAGGCAGGAAGATCACTTGAACCCAGGAGGTGGAGTTTGCAGTGAGCTGAGATCACAGCACTATACTCCAGCCGGGGCAGCAGAGTAAGACTCTGACTCAGAAACAAGGGGAAAAAAAAGAAAAGGAAAACAGAATAACAGTTATCTTCATGACGCTCATTCTCTCACTCTTTCATGGATGCAAAAGCATTTACTGAGTCTCTGGTATTCAGCATTACTGTAGGCATAAGGAATGAAAAACTCTGTAAGTCTCTAACTTCCTGAACGCCCAAAGACCAGTAGGAAAGAAACAGGCAAACAAATAACAGGCAACGTGATAAGTGTACGATTCGTGTCACGTACCCCTGGAAGGGGAGACCCGGGCTGGGGGTGGGTACAACTCTGACTTAGGAAGGTGGCAGGGGGTTCTGCTGAGAGGGTGGAGAGGGGAGGATTTGCCATGGGGATCAGGTACCAGCTCAGTCTCAAAATCTAAACAAGACTGTGCCACACTGACAAGGGGGATGGATGCTTTCTGACTGCATAGCACATACGAAGGCAGAGTCATGACATAACAAGTCCAGGGAAGGTCTGAATTTCCACAGGTCACATGTTTAAAAAGGAAGGGGGAGCAGGAAGTCCTTGAATGGCCATGGGAGTCGCCCTAAAGAGTTAGTACGTGGTCACTAAGGCCAAGTGTTGCCTAAAGTGTGCAATAAAGATTGTTTTAATGAATACATGGGCATTTTTAAAAAGTACTGTCGAGTTTATTATGCATGTTAGAAACATGAGCCAACACATTAAATCCATGATTCTGCCAACATTAACACTTAGGATAAGGCTAGTAGGTGATGGTGTTAGAATCCACCCTGGGCAGGCCAACCTACAGATAAGAGCGCAGACATATTCATAAATGTTTCAAGCCTCCGGCAACCCCACACTTAGAGAGATGAGAAAAAGAACACATCAATAATACTAAGGAACTTGAACTAAGAAAAAAAAAAGTAGGCCAGGCACAGTGCCTCACACGTGTAATCCCAGTACTTTGGGAGGCCAAGGTGGGAGGATCTCCTGAGCCCAGGAGTTTAAGGCTGCAGTGAACTATGATCATGCCACTGCACCCTAGCCTGGATGAGCGAGCAAGACCCTGTCTCAAAAAACTTTTTTTTTTAATTGAAAAAAGGAAAGGTAATAGTGGTATGGGTAATCTCTCATTCCACTCCTGAAGTTATTACCTACTGTGTATGTGTTAGGGTTTGAGGGATTTGGAACCGATCTTGACCACCAGAGGCAATAATACACAACAAGCATCGTTGAGTGGTGCTTAGACAAGGTTGCAGGTGGAAGAAGTCCATCACAGAAGGGGGTCACAGCATGGGACCACCAGCCAGAAAGAGAAGAGGGCAAGGCAACTTCCAGGGGCAAGGAGGATCAGAGAGGGAGCTTTCGTGTCTGGGAGATTTTGCTCAGCAGAATGGCATGGAGTCTCTGGGTCAGGGAGCTCTGAAAGGCACAACAGCTTGATCTTACACCCACAAAGCTCTGTCTTACCAACAGCAGCAGACCAGAATGCAGTTTCACAGGATACATAAAGCAGGCAGGCTCTAAATGCTAACAATTTGCTTGTTTGGGCTATATTTTAAATAGTTGGATGTGTAAAGATTTGAGTTTGGCACCAGTGAGCTTTGAGCTAACGAATCTTAGCCTGCAGTGAAGAAATACACAACTGAGGGGCCAATACACAGAGACCATCTTGGGCTCATTTATATAACAGCATTTGTTCTGTTGAGTTTCAGGATCCTGTAGTTTCTGAATATGATTTAGAGCAATGGGTTTAAGTGAAAAAAAGGAAAATCATATTCCAACAATACAACTCCTTTGAAGTTGTATTTCTTTTCATTTAGTATAATTCAAAATAAACCCAAACATTTCAATTTTATTTGGCTTCAAAACAATTTTCATTTAGTTTAAACTAAAGAGCCAGTCTGGGAGTTAAGAGAACAAAGATTAGAGTTAGAAAAATCTGAATTCAATGTCTAATGTTACAACCTACATAACCTCTATACACATCAGTGTTCTTTTATGTAAAATAAGGATAATCCCTCATTACTATCATAGGATTAAATGAGATGATGCAGCCCTCATTACTATCATAGGATTAAATGAGATGATGCAGGTGAAATAGGATGTGAGACTCTTCTGACCTCAATGTCCACTGTAGAGTGGAAATCAGAATACTCACATGAATGGGAGACAAACCAAGCCTCCACCAAGTGCAGAATTCTCTGATTGAATACATAAGTTATTTATCAATGACTCTTAAGTCCCCTCTCCCACTTAGAGAACAAGGATGAAAGTGTGGAAGAGAATTTTGCAGGGAGATTGTGGAAGAAACTTCTTTGGAGAGGGTTGCTACAGAGCTTTGAGAGTCCACTCCACCTCTTTGTGGGGAGGGGTGAACATGATAATTTCTAACCCCAACTTTAGTGGGTGGTGGGGGTGGGGGACTCATTTCCACGGAATTGTGTGGACAAGTTTGCAGAAGGGAGCACGTCTCTGCGGTGTTTCATTACACTATGCTGTTACATTAGTTTTATACCCAGCTGGTTGATATAGTTTAGATGGTTGTCCCTATCCAAATCTGATGTTGAAATGTGATCCCCAAGGTTGAAGGTGGGGGACAGTGGCAGGTGTTTGGGTCATGGGTACATATCCCTCATGAATGGCTGGTGCCATCTTCGAGGTAGTAAGGTCTTGCTGTATTCGTTCATGTAAGAGCTGATTGCTAAGAGAGCCTGGCATCTCTCTTGCTCCCTCTCCCACTGCGTGACATGCCTGCTCCCCCCGTGCCTTCTGCCATGAGTAAAAGCTTCCTAAGGCCTCACCAGAAGCCAAGCAAATGCTGGTGCCATGCTTATACAGCCTGCAGAACTGTGAGCCAAATAAACCTCTTTTCTTTACAAATTACCCAGTTTCAGGTATTCCTTTATAGCAATGCAAAATTAACTAATATACTAGTTATTTCAAATGACATGTTTTAAGTTTTAATTGCAAACATAAATCAGCATACATACAGTACCAAAAAACCTTTTTGTTGTTACCGGTAATGAAGTGACAACAATTATACCTCTATAGGTGATTCATTTCCTATATTAACAGACGGAAGGAAAAACTTCATCTAAAGAAATGGAAACAGCCACCTTAATTCATCTTTCAACAAAACAAACTAGCAGCAAATTCCTCAAGTAGACTGCAAGATCCTTGAGCTTAAAGGTCTTTTGCAGGGACTCAACTGCAGGGACTCGATCACAAGACTTCATGCCCTTTGTTATTGTTTTATGCCTCGTGTCTTAAATGGTACCTGGAGGATAGTAGGTGCTCAGTAAGTATTTTTCAAAGAATGAATTATATTTACAAGTTTCCTCGAAAACTGCATAACAGTGTCTCCAGAGTTTCTTTGGTTCCATTTATGCTGCGTTCCCTGGGGTCCAGATCAGAGAGACAGGCTGTAGGAACCTAGTGCTGTGATGCTACTTAATACCTTGCTCATATCCCTAATGTATGGTAGGGGGACATATTTTATCCTTGATCGTTTCTGCTTCCACCAAGGTCCCAACATCAAGAAGCTGCTCTATTCCCAGCTACCCCAATTCCATTTTATTATTAACTTTGTACTCTGGCTTCTCCTCATTAGCTGTTTTCTGTCTTTTTTTTTTCTCTCTTGGGTTTATTGTACATATATATATTTATTTATTTCATTTTTGCCTTTCCTTTATGACATTGTAATTGTGTTAGTCTGTTTTGTATTGCTATAAAGGAATACCTATGGCTGGGTAATTTATAAAGAAAAGAGGCATAATTGGCTCACAGTTCTGCAGGCTGAACAAGCAGCATGGTGCCAGCATCTATTCCAGTTCTGATGAGACCTCAGGAAGCTTTTACTCACCACAGAAGGTGGAAGTGAGCAGATGTGTCACATGATGAGAAGGTAAGCAAGAGAGATGTCAGGCTCTTTTAAATAACCAGCTTTCTCATGAACTGAGTGAGAACCCACTCATCACCAAGAAAATGGCACAAGCCATTCATAAGGGATCTGCTCTTATGACCTAAACACCTCCCACTAGGTTCTACCTCTGACACTGGGAATCACATTTCAACATGAGATTTTGAGGGGACACATATCCAGACCATATCACTAATGTTTTTTGGTTACAAATTAATGGAAAGCCAACCAAATAATAGAACATTGTTTCTCTGTGGTCTAAGAACTCATCAGTATAGGAAATTGTGTTCTCTGTGGTTGAACCTTGTCAAATTCAGTAGCCTCTGTATAATTTTTCAATTAGTTCATTTTTAAATTGACAAATACAAATTATATCTATGGTGTCCAACATAATATTTTGATATATGCATGCATTCTGAAATGGCTACATCAAGTTAATTAACATACCGATTACCCTACATACTTATCATTTTTTATAGTGAAAACATTGAAAATCTACTCTCTTAGCAATTTTCAGACACCCTGCACATTGCTGTCAACTACAGTCAACATGTTGTACAACAGATCTCCTGAATTTATTCCTCCTAACTGAAATTTTGTACCCTTTGACGAAGATCTTCCCTTTCTCCATCCTCTCACTCTCCCTACCTCTGGTAACTATCATTCTACTTTGTTTCCATGAGATAGACATTTTTAGATTCCACATATAAGTGAGATCGTAGAATATTTGTCTTTCTGTACTTGGCTTACTTCACGTAGCTTAATGTCCTCCAGGTTCATCCACATTGCTGCAAGCAACAGGGTTTCCTTCTTTTTAAACGCTGAATAGTATTCCATTGTTTTAACATACCATATTTTGTTTATCCTTTCAACTGTCAATGGACACATAGGTTGATTAAATGTCTTGGCTTTGTGAGTAATACTGCAATGAACACGGAAGTACGAATCTCTATGATGCACTTATTTCATTTCCTTTGGATATATACATAGTTAAGGGATTATAGATCCTGATCGTTCTATTTAAAATTTTTTTAGAAACTTCCATACTGTTTCCCATAATGGCTATACTGATTTACATTCCCACCAACAGAGCACAGGTTTCTCTTTTCTCTATGTCCTCACCAACGATTGTCTCTTGTCTTTTTTATAATAGCCATCATAGCAGATGTGAGGTTGTTATTGGTTTTTTTTGTTTCTTTTTTGTTGTTGTTTTGAGATGGAGTCTTGCTCTGTCACCCCAGCTGGAGTGCAGTGGCACAATCTTGGCTCACTGCAACTTCTGCCTCCTGGGTTCAAGTGATTCTCCTTTCTCAGTCTCCTGAGTAGCTGGGATTACAGGTGTGCACCACCATGCCCAGCTAATTTTTGTATTTTAGTAGAGACAGGGTTTCATCATGTTGGCCAGGCTGGTCTCAATCTCCTGACCTCAAATGATCCACCAGCCTTGGCCTCCTAAAGTGTTGGGGTTACAGGTGTGAGCCACCACGCCGGGCCTCATTGTGGTTTTAATTTGCATTTCCCTGATGATTAATGATATTGAGCATTGTTTTATATACCTGTTGGTCACTTACAGTCTTCTTTAGAAAAATGTCTATTCAGGTTCTTGGCCCATTTTAAAATCAGGTTATTTGGGGCTTTTTGTTTGTTTGTTTGTTATTGAGTTGAGTTCCTTATATATTAAGGATATATAAGGATATTAACCTTTATCAGATGTATGGTTCACAAATGCTTTCTCCCATCCTATAGGTTGTCTCTTCACTCTGTTGATTTTTTTCCCTTGCAGTGCAGAAGCTTTTTAGTTTCATGCAATCCCATTTGTCTATTTTTGCCTGTACCACTGGGGTCATATCCAAAAAACTTTGCCTACATCAACATCAAGAAGGTTTTCCCCTAGAGTTTCTTCTAATAGTTTTACAGGGTCAGGTCTTATGTTTAAGTTGTTAAATGATTTTGAGTTTATTTTTGTATGGGGACGAGATAGGAGTCTAATTTCATTCTTCTCCATGTGGATATTCAATTTTCCCAACACCGTTTATTGAAGAGACTATCCTTTTCCCACTGGGTGTTCTTGGCACCTTTGTTGAAGATCAGTTGACTGTAAATGTGTGGATTTATTTCTGGACTTTTAATTTTTGTCCCGTAACTGTAATCTTATTCATTTACTTTCAGGGCCCTTCTATTTACTAAGTGTTTTTTTCCATTCTCAAGCATTTTTTCACTAAGAGCATTTTCCATTCTCAAGCATTTTTTCATTTTTTTCACTAAAAGTGCTTGAGAGTGGAAAAAAACACTTAGTAGATAGAAAGGCCCTGAAATTCTTAGAACAATGAATTATCTCCAGCTGAGCTTTGGCATGCATAGAATCACCTTATTTTTGGTAGTTGCTTTATAACATTTCCTCATCATCCTTTTTCTCAACCCAGACTCTACAACCACACTGATTGGATATACAGATTACTACACAACTTTTTTCTTTATTGAATCAATCATGTATTAGAAACCTACTTTCAAAATGATTTTTCCAGTCCTGCTTAGATAATTAAATCAACATATGTGGTGGGGATAGGGGATTTGACTACTCAAATCATAGGAATTAGTTACCTCATTACTACTACCAGGTTACTATAAAATGTCATAATATTTTATGTGCAAGAAAAATGCCAGAGGAAGGCCTCAAGCTTTAAACATCATCAGTAGAGTAATTTTATTTAAAAATATTACAAGCTTAGAACCCACAGAAATAATTCTATGGGGAGTAAATTTTTTAAATAGCTATGTAGAATATAACTAAATTCACAATAACAACTAGCTGGAGTATAGGCATCTCAGATTTGTATATACCTAATTTAAGACATTTATATACTACAACACTTTGAAATAGCTGTTTGGAAGTAATGTGGCAAATAGGACAGCTCCTTCCTTTTTAGGATTTTTGCTTGGAATTTCCTTTCCTTTGATTTCATGATGGACATAGAGCTGCACTGCTCAGATCTCCCTTCAGGGAAGAACGGGCTGCTCAGCTGCAGAAAGTGGGGTCAGCAGACAACCTCCTGCTGGCAGCCCCTTGATGGTCTGCTTAGGTCTGGATTTCCTGCACTCAGTGACCAAGTGAGTCAGAATATGAAGCCCTGATCATTCAGACCAAGAACAGAACAACTCTATAGGGAAATTCTTGCTCCAGAGCTCTTGTCCAGTTGCCCAAGGCTTTTTCAGGAATACATTTGTTTGTCTAACTTCTCTTTCTGTCCGATCCTTCCTCCTTTCCTTTCCCTTCACAGGAAATAAATATCTTGTACCTCAAATTCAGTGTTTAGTGTCTACTCCTGGAATACCTCATCTCTATCATCTCACCCCAATATAAGATAGTTTCTTTTCCCCTACTACATCTCGTTGTCTTCCAGTGCTAGCTGTAAGAGCAGAAGGGATAGCAAACTAGGGACAGGGGACAGGTGCAATGCGAGTTCAGCCTTTATCACCCCACCTTGCCTCCTGAGTGTAAATAGCAGACCTAGGATGTGGCATCTGCTGAGCTGGTGGCTTATTCTGGTTTAGGGAGAGAAAAGGTCAGCTGGAAGCTCCTCTGGGGTTACTGTGAGATGCTGGTCATGTTACTTTTTCTTGCTATTCACTTAAGGCAAGGCTTTGCTCCAGTGTTTTAAAATGAAGCTTTCACATCACGCAATATACCCAGGTAACAATCTGCACATGTGCCGTCCCCAAATCTAAAGTAAAAGTTGAAAAAGAAAAAAGGAGCTTGGGGGATCCCAAGATGTCCGAATAAGAGGCAGCTCTGGAAAGCAGCTCCCAGTGAGAGAGACACAGAATCTGAGTGGTCTCCACAATTCCAAATGAGGTACCAGTTTCATTTTGTGGGTCTGGACAGTGGGAATAAACCAAATAGGTCAAGTGAGGCAAGGCAGGGCACTGCCCCACCCAGGAGGTGCGTGCAAACAACCGGGGGACTGGGCTATCTCCCCCTCTGGGACTTTGGTTCAGATACAGTGCTCCACCCAAGCCCTCTACAACCCACAGAACAGAAGATCTTCCTCAGATGGAAAAGCCTCAGTGAGTTGCCTGAACAGGGCAGAACAGCAACTTCGGCTGGCACTGGGGCTGTCAGCATAGATCTAGGTGGAAGCACTGGCTGACGCCAAAGCCAGAAACCTGGCTGGAGGGATCCACCTGCCCCCCAGAAAGAAGGGGAACTAAAAGCAGGAAAACAGTCCGTATGGCAGGACAGGTCCCTCCCCACCCCCCACACCCTGCACAAAGCCTAGCAGGCTAAAAAAACTCTCACTCCAAAGTTACGCGCCCAGAACATCAGTTAGAGAGTGACCAGGAATGATTGAGCTCGGCAGGGGGAGGGAAGCCACCATTGCGGAAGCCGGCCTAATTTTCCTGAGTAAATAAAAGATGCAGCAGCTCCACTGAATCCGTGGCAGCCCAGCAGCGCCTCTGCAGGCAAAGGAAAGGCCACCTCCCCCAGAAGCTACCTGAGATCAAAACTATATGAATCTAATAAGATGGGAGGAAACCAGCACAAGAAGAATGAAATCATCAAAAACTAGAACATCTCTCCCCCACCACAAGATCACAACTTCTCACCAGCAAGGGAACAAAGCAGGATGGAGAATGAATTTGATGAATTGACAGAAGCGGGTTTCAGAAGGTAGGTAATAACAAACTTCTCTGAGTTAAAGGAACATGTTCTATCCGAATGCAAAGAAACTAAAAACCTTGAAAAAAGGTTAGATGAAATGCTAACTAGAATAACCAGCTTAGAGAATAACATAAATGACTTGATGGAGCTGAAAAACACAGCATAAGAACTTCATGAAGCATATACAAGTTTTGATAGCTGAATAGATCAAGCAGAAGAAAGGATATCAGAGATTGAAGATCAACTCAATGAAATAAAATGAGAAGGCAAGAAAAGAGAACAAAGAGTGAAAAGAAATGAACAAAGCCTTCAAGAAATATGGGATTATGTGAAAAGACCTAATCTATGCTTGATCTGTGTACCGGAAGATGACGGGGAGAAGGAATCTAAGCTGGAAAACACTCTTCAGGATATTATCCAGGAGAACTTCCCCAACGTAGCAAGCCAGGCCAACATTCAAATACAGGAAATACAGAGAACACCACAACGATACTCCTCTAGAAGAGCAACCCAAAGGCATATAATCGTCAGGTTCACCAGGGTTGAAATGAAGGAAAAAATACTAAGGACAGTCAGAGAGAAAGGTCGGGTCACCCACAAAGGGAAGCACATCAGACTCACAGCGCACCTCTCAGCAGAAACCCTACAAGCCAGAAGAGAGTGGGGGCCAATATTCAACATCCTTAAAGAAAAGAACTTTCAACCCAGAATTTCATATCCAGCCAAACTAAGCTTCACAAGTGATGGAGAAATGAAATCCTTTACAGACAAGCAATTGCTGAGAGATTCTGTCACTACCAGACATCCCTACAAGAGCTTCTGAAGGAAGCACTAAACTCAGAAAGGAAAAACCAGTACCAGACACTGCAAAAAAGAACCAAATGGTAAAGACCAATGATGCAATGAAGAAATTACACAAACCAAAGGGCAAAACAACCAACCAGTAATAAAATGGCAGGATCAAATTCACACATAACAATATTAACATTAAATGCAAATGGACTAAATGCCCCAATCAAAAGACACAGACTGGCAAATTGGATAAAAAGTCAAGAACCATTGGTGTGCTATATTCAGGAAACCCATCTCATGTGCAAAGACACACATAGACTCAAAATAAAGGGATGGAAGAAGATTTACCAAGCAAATGGAGATCAGAAAAAAGCAGGGGTGGCAATCCTAGTCCCTGATAAAATGGACTTTAAACCAACAACAATCAAAAGAGACAAAGAAGGGCATTATATAATGGTAAAAGGATCACTACAACAAGAAGAGCTAACTATTCTAAATACATATGCATCCAATACAGGAGCACCCAGATACAGAAAGCAAGTCCTTAATGACCTACAAAGAGACTTAGACTCCCACACAACAATAGTGGGAGACTTTAACACTCCACTGTCAATATTAGACAGATCAATGAGACAGAGAATCAACAAGGAAATCCAGGACTTGAATGCAGATCTGGACCAAGCAAACCTAATAGACATTTACAGAACTCTTAACCCCAAATCCACAGAATATACATTCTTCTCAGCACCACATTGCACTTATTCTAAAATCGACCACATAATTGGAAGTAAATCACTCCTCAGCAAATGCAAAAGAACGGAAATCATAACAGTCTCTCAGACCACAGTGCAATCATATTAGATCTCAGGATTAAGAAACAAACTCAAAACCACACAACTTCATGGAAAATGAACAGCTGGCTCCTGAATGTAGACTGGGTAAACAATGAAATGAAGGCAGAAATAAAGATGTTCTTCGAAACCAAAGAGAACAAACACACAACGTACCAGAATCTCTGGGACACATTTAAAGCAGTGTCTAGAGGGAAATTCATAGCAATACATGCCCACATGAGGAGCAAGGAAAGGCCTAAAATAGACACCCTATCATCAAAATTGAAAGAGTTAGAGGAACAAAATTAAAAAAAAAACTCAAAAGCTAGCAGAAGACAAGAAATAACTAAGATCAGAGGAGAACTGAAGGAAATAGAGACACAAAAAAACCCTTCAAAAAATCAGCAAATCCAGGAGTTGGTTTTTTTTTAAAGACCAACAAAATAGATAGACCACTAGCCAGACTAATAAAAAAGAAAAGAGAGAAGAATCAAATAGATGCAATAAAAAATGATAAAGAGGATATCACCACTGATTCCACAGAAATACAAACTACCATCAAAGATTACTACAAACACTCTATGCACACAAATCAGTAAATCTGGAAGAAATGGATACATTCCTGGACACTTGCACTCTCCCAAGACTAAACCAGGAAGAAGTTGAATCCTTGAATAGACCAATAACAAGGGCTGAAGTTGAGGCAGCAATTAAGAGCCACCAACAAAAAAGAGTCCAGGTCCAGATGGGTTTACAGCTGAATTCTACCAGATGTACAAAGAGGAGCTGATACCATTCCTTCTGAAACTATTTCAAACAATACAAAAAGAGGCAATCCTCCCCAACTCATTTTATGAGACCAACATCATCCTAATACCAAAACCGGGCAGAGATGCAAGAAAGAAAGAAAACTTCAGGCCAATACCCATGATAAACATTCTCACAAAAATCTTCAATAAAATATTGGCAAACA
>CAUYLG010053043.1:0-22050 GCA_963573385.1 Cacajao melanocephalus
TAGCCAAGACAATCCTAAGCAAAAAGAACAAAGCTGGAGGCATCATGCTACCTGACTTCAAACTATACTACAAGGCTACAGTAATCAAAACAGCATGGTACTGGTACCAAAACAGAGATACAGATCAATGGAACAGAACAGAGGCCTGAGAAGCAAAGCCACACATCTACAACCATCTGATCTTTGATAAACTGGACAAAAGCAATGGAGAAAGGAGTCCCTGTTTAATAAATGGTGTTGGGAAAACTGGCTAGCCATATGCACAAAGCTGAAACTGGACCCCTTCCTTACACCGTATACAAAAATTAACTCCAGATGGGTTAAAGATTTAAACATAAGAACTAACACCATAAAAACCCTAGAAGAAAACCTAGGCAATACCATTCAGGACATAGGCATAGGCAAGGACTTCATGACTAACACACCAAAAGCAACAGCAACAAAAGCCAAAATAGACAAATGGGATCTAATTAAACTTAAGAGCTTCTGCACAGCAAAAGAAACAACCGTTAGAGTAAACTGGCAACCAACAGAATGCGAAAAAATTTTCATAATCTACCCATCAGACAAAGGGCTAATATCCAGAATCTACAAAGAACTAAAACAGATTTACAAGAAAAAAACAAACCCATTCAAAAGTGGGCGAAGGATATGAACAGATACTTTTCAAAAGAAGACAAATATGCGGCCAAAAAACAAAAAATGCTCATCATCATGGGTCATTAGAGAAATGCATATCAAAACCACATTGAGATACCATCTCACGCCAGTTAGAACGGGGATCATTAAAAAATCTGGAAACAACAGATGCTGGAGAGGATGTGGAGAAAAAGGAACACTTTTACACTGTTGGTGGGAGTGTAAATTAGTTCAACCATTATGGAAGACAATGTGGTGATTCCTCAAGGATCTAGAAACAGAAATTCCATTTGACCCAGCAATCCCATTACTGGTTATATACCCAAAAGATTATAAATCGTTCTATCATAAAGACACATGCACACATATGTTCATTGCAGTGCTGTTTACAATAGCAAAGACCTGGAACCAACCCAAATGCCCATCGATGATAGACTGGACAAAAAAAATGTGGCACATATACACCATGGAATACTATGCAGCCATAAAAAAGGATGAGTTCGTGTCCTTTGTAGAGACATGGATGAACCCAGAAACCATCATTCTCAGCAAACTGATACAAGAACAGAAAACCAAACACTGCACGTTTTCACTCATAGGTGGGTGATGAACAATGAGAACACTTGGGCACAGGGAAGGGAACAACACTCATAGGGCTAGGTGGGGGGGTGGAGGGGAGGGGAGGGACGGCAGGGGAGCCAGGGACTATGGGGAGGGATAACACTGGGAGAAATGCCTGACTTAGGTGACGGGTAGGGTGGGGGGACGACAGAGACAGCAAACCACCATTGCATGTATGTACCTATGGAACAATCCTGCAGGATGCAGGACATGCACATGTACCCCAGAGCCCAAATACAATTAAAAAAAAAAAGAAAAAGAAAAACTAAAATCAAGTTAAAATATCCAAGAAAGTAGGATAGTAAGTTCCTATGTTCAGAAGGAGAGAGAAAAGATTTTGTTTCTGAAAAAGAATCCCACAGAAATAGGAGACTCTAAATCCAGAAAACTGATGGAGACAAAAAAAATCTTTCAAGAAATATCCCACAGAAAAGTATATTCCAGATGCCCTACTTTGATAAACATCCCCAAAATTACAACAAAACAATTAATGAATCACTTAAAGATCTAAGAACTGGGACGAATGTCATTGCTCACTTCAATGTCCAGCATCAGTGTCCCCACATGCCAACCCAGTGGTCCCGTCCCCTCCTGACATGGAATCCCTCATGGCACTATCTATCTCTAGAGCAGTGGTCAATGTGCGGTTCTTGGCCCCTTTGGGTCTGTGAATGGACTTCAAGGAGGTTAAAGGTTAAAGCTCCTGCAATTTTACGTAAAACTTTGGTTCTATAATGTATGTGATCCAGAGAGATCGAGAACTGCAATTCTAAGGCGAGAGCCTGAGGAAAACCTGCGGGGCCAGCCCAGGCTCCCGGGGCAGGAGCCGCTCCATGACTCTCAGCTCAGTCCCCCAGTCCTACCGGGCCTCCCGTGGCTGGTTTGGAGAGCGGCAGGGCTACCGGGCCTCGGACGCCCGCGCAAGCCGCCTTCGCGAGCTCGGAAGCAGCTTCGCCGCGGCTCTCCACACACAGCCAGCCGGCGGGCTCCACGCAGCGTTGTCCCGGAGGGCCCCGGGACCTAGGCGACTGACTCCCTTCTGGATTGTTTCACGCAGGAGGTACTAGGTTCGCGCTTGGGCGTGGGACGAAGAATCTAAAGCCAACAGTGAGCCTAAGCAGATACTGGCAAGTCGGTGAAGTTTTTAGAAAATGCTGTAGAAAACAAAATACCACCCTATTTTCAATACACTAATAAATCGATGAAGGCCACATCAAACAAAATGAAAAAATACCTGTTCCCAGTTAGGGCACTAATGAGAGAGAATTGCACAAACCAGCTCAAGTGTGAAGCTATGGGGAAGGAGCGAGGGGAAAACTTTTGACCACTGCTGCTGTCCTATGTAATAGGAATGTTATCGTGGCCAGACACTGTAGCACGTACCTGTAATCCAGCACTTTCAGAGGCCGAGGTGGGAGGTTTGCTTGAGGCCAGGAGTTCGAGATTAGCCTGGCCAACACAAGACCCCGTCTCTATTAAATAAATAGGGGGAAATGTAAGTGCCAACAATGAAATCGGAAAAGACTTCTCTACTCCACCCCCAAGATCCCAGGGTACTGGTGGAATAGGTAGGTTATCTATCTTGTGTGAAACCAGGACCCCTGACTTTCCTTCCCCACTACATCACCATTATTCCCAAACTCTCACATATGTAGCTGGTGTTTGCGATTCCACGTTTTGAGCTTCCTTTTAGCTGAGGTCACAGCCTTTCACTCCTACTAAAATGCAAATAATTTAAGAAGAAAAGTTAATCCTTATCAGTCACATCTCAACCTCTCTCTTCTCTTGAGAGCAGGCCTTGAAAGAGTTAGAAAAGGGCACTAGATTCTAAGGGCTGAGCAGAAAGGTACAAAAATGGAAGAGCTTGCAGAATCTGACGAAAGCTGACCTTGAGCTGCATTAACTATACCAAATGGACCCTTACAATGGTTAAACTTACATGATTTGACTTTACAATGGTGTAAAAGCCATATGCATTCAGCAGAAATTGTACTGTGAATTTTAATCTTTTCTCAGGCTAAGCTATATGTGGTGGAGACCATGATGTGGGGCAGCAGCAGCCAGATGCAGCTTTCAGCCAGCCACGAGATCACAAAGGTAAACCACCCAAACTACAGCGTTCTGTGTGGATGCCCAAGTGCTTATTCTTGAGCCTCACCAGAAGAGAAATTGATTGCCCTGTCATTATGGCATCCCTGTCATCCAATTTTAGACATTTCAAACATTCTTCAGCCCAGTGTCCTTTCAGCTGTGCATGTTAACGGTGAGTGCCCATATACAACCAGTTTTTCATTTTCAGTAGTTTTCAATAAATTAGATGAGCTAGTCAACACATTATGAAATAGGCTTTGTATAGATGATTTTGTCCAACTTTAGGCTAATATAAGCATTGACCGCACGTTTAAGGTAGGTTAGGCTAAGGCTATGATGTTCAGCAGGTTTAGGTGTATCTAATGGATTTTTGGCTGATATTTTCAACTTACAGTGAGTTTACTGGGATGTAACCCCATTGTAAACTGAGATGCATACAACTTATGAAATGTTCAAGGCTTAAGATTTCTGACACCAAGCAGCAGAAAAACAAATGATCAACATAATACATGATTTCCTTGGTTAAATTCCAGGAACTTAAAAAGTACTAATGAAGCACAAAACTCACTATTATTAAGCAACATTTAAACATATATAGAGCGAGTGAGCGAGCTCTGGAGAATTAAGAATTGCTAATAAAAGGGTTAAAAGTAAAAAAAAAATACAATATAAAGATGAAAAAAAGGAAAGATACAATAGAGAATTCAGCAGTTCTAGAATCTAACAGAAGCTCCAAAAATAGAGAAAACTTGGGAAAAAAATTATTAAATATAAGAAACACTCCTACGGACCAAAGGAAAAAAAAAAAAAAGACAATCTCCAAAGCACTCTACTACACAAAATTAAAAGGCCCATTCGTCATTCTGAAATTGAAGACGACCAATATCTTTTAGGATCTTTTGAGAAAATTAACATTGAACAGGAAAGGTAACATGAGAAAGGCAACATGAGAAAGGCATGTTTCTTCTCCCAGCAAAACAACACAACAAAACCATTACAAACAGGGTAAACAAATTGCTCAAAAACAGTGTGATCCAAATTTAAAGCAAACTGGTATGTGGAATGGCTTTGCGCAGTTTTCATTTAACCCTGACACTTATTCTACCTGCAGACACATGTCATAAAATTAGGCAATCAAGACTGTGTTAATTGGCCCATCCAGTGAACAATATTTATATACACACTGGCTATTTTCAATTTTAGAACCTGTGGCTATAACAAGGAGACTTTATGTGAATTATGAAATTAACTTCATGTGGATTATGAAATATTAAAACTAAAATTTAAATATTAACCTGTGGATATAACAAGGGAGACTTTACAGTTATAGAAGAAAATGCAAATGTTAACTTGGGAAATGTAAATGTGCAGTTTACAGATGACAGACAGAGGAAAGGAAAAGTTGCCTTTAAAATCATCTCACAAAGTATACTTCTAAGGTGAGTCAGAGATGTGAGTTAAATCTTTACGTATCTAAAGTCAATAGATGTCTCAAGTTGCTGAGATAAAAATACAGGTTGAGCATCCCTAATCCAAAAATTCAAAATCCCAAATGCTCCTAAACCTGAAACCTTGAGCACCAATGTGATGCCACAGATTGTCCACATGGGTGACTGAGATAGTGACACCTTAGTTTTGGGATGGCTCAAGGTACACAAACTTTGTTTCATGTACAAAATTATTTAAAATATCAAAAATTATCTTCAGGTTGTATATGAGGTATACATGAAACAAATGAATTTCATGTTTAGACTTGGGTCCCATCTCCAAGATTTCTCATTATATGTTATGCAAATATTCCAAAATCCAAAAAAAAAAAAAAATCTGACATCTGAAACATTTCTGGACCCAAACATTTCAGATAAGAGATACTCAACCTGTTTATGATGGAAGTGAACAGAAATGATTGTTGGATGTGGAATGGCAATTTGGAAGGGGAGGAACCGAAGAATATTGCTTTCCATTATAAATGCTTCTATAGCATTTTATTTTCTAATTTATGTGTGTTACTTTGATAATTTTTAAAGAAACTGTTCAAACATATACCTTGAAATGAGGAAAGTAACTGAACATAGGGACATTTGCAGTTCATCTGTAATGGTGGTAGACAGATGTATGATACATTCCCTTTTTTTTTATATTTGATTCAGTAACGCTATTATGGTAATCTGACAAATCAAGCAAAAACTTAAAAAGAATCAGTTCAGAAGGAGCAATCTGTAAAAACAAACAAAAAAAAGGCAATGAAAAAATAAGACTGGTGTATACTCTTCCTAAACAAAACTAGAAAATTAAGAGACATTCCAAATATTACAAACAACAATGCAAACACCTTCATTCATTTAGCCTTTCCCAGAAGTGAGATAACAGAATAAAGGTGAAATATTTCCTATATTTTTATTAATTGAAATTCCCTTTTTGAGTTTCTATGTTCTTTGTGTTCTTCTATTGGTATATCCACATATAAAGAACATTGATAACCACTGTGGTCACAGTAATTTTTTTCCTTTCTACTTTTCACTTTTTTATATGGGCAACTAATCCTTTCTTTAGTGATCAAATCTGTTATTTCCTTTGTGATTTCTGTTCCTTAGCTTAAAGCCAGCCCTTCAAAGGGTTAATATTTAAATTTTAGTTTTAATATTTCATAATTCACATGAAGTTAATTTTGAATATGGCATGAGGTAGGCATCTATCCAGTTATCCTAACACTATCTATTGATATGCTCTTCTTTTTCACATGTGATGCCTCATTTATTAACTAAATTCCTGTAACAAGATATACATCCGGGACGTGTCATTTTGGATTGTTTAGGTGAACAGTAACAATACCAATCATTTTTGTCTCCCCATTATTTACACCTCATTGGGTGTTAAACATTTGGGTTTGTTCATTTAATAATTTATTAAGAACTTCAGGCCAGGTGCAGTGGCTCATGACTGTAATCTTAGCACTTTGGGAGGCCAAGGCAGGCGGATCATGAGGTCAGGAGTTTGAGACCATCCTGGCCAACATGATGAAAGCCCATCTCTACTAAAAATATAAAACTTAGCCAGGCATGGTGGTGCACATCTGTAGTCCCAGCTACTTGGGAGGCTAAGATAGAAGAACTACTTGAACACAGGAGGCGGAGGTTGCAGTGAGCCAAGATTGCACCATTGTACTCCAGCCTAGGTGATAAGAGCAAGACTTCGTCTCAGAAGAAAAAAAAAAAAAGAAGAACTTTGTATATTCTAGGCACAGTAGCATAGTAAATTTAAGATATATAATGGAAAATGAAGAAACACAAGGGTCTTTCCTTCATCGATCTTAAGATACGAATCAAAAACTTATGGCGAGAGTAAGCAGCACTGTTTTTTGTTGATAAATGGGTTTGAGTCCTAAGATTGATTTTCATTGCCACATCTGTGCAGTAATGTGTATTATACATAAATAATTTATGTGAAACCTTGATTACTACATTGGTTACACAAGACACACATACACACAAAAAAGAAAAGTTTCAAAAATATAGAAGTTGGGGCTAGGAAACAGAACAAAGAAAAATTTAAAGTGCTGATGGAAAACTTAAGGGAAAAGTGTTTCTTCCTTTATTTCAAGGAAAGAGTATATATTATAAAAACAAACATTGTTATGCCATTGAGTACAGCGCTCATGTCACAAACATTTAACAGTTTTCATCATACATCTGATGATCTAAAAATCAAAATCACTTTGAAAGGCTTAAGTCTTCTACTGTTTCTTAAAGATCATGCTATCACATTATAGTGACACGCTACTGTCTTAAAGGCTCAAGTAAAAATGAGACCCAGTAATTTTTAACCAAAAGTGTATCATATCCTAGACACTTGTTTTATAAGATCAATAAACACTATAGTAAGACTCAGCATTTAAATGTTAAACATATCTAAACCCCCTCAAGAATATACCAGAAATAAGAAAGACATTTAGAATGCTTTACTATTTCTAGTTAACACCATTTGTATCAGTAACTGCAATGCTGTAACTTTTGCCATCTCACATAACTACTCAGTACGGATTTCTTTTTAAGTGTAGGAGAGAGAATACAAGGGCAGGAGCTATGAGAATGTCAGGTTTTATGCTTCTGTTAAAAACTCAAAAATGAAAACTATTTTCTTCTCTGCATCAAAACTACAGACTTGAAGGATGTTTCAGTTTTAATCCCATGACTCATCATCTACTGGATTGGGTGCTTGTGAAGAAGAAAATCCAGCTGTGTTCAAAGTGCTCTTGCCCTGGTAGTTCTTTAAAAAAAAAAAAAAGAAGAAGAAAGAAAGAAAGAAAAGAAACAAACATTTAATTTTATGACAACTTTAAAGTTACATCACTCAGACTGACAGCAAGGACTCAAGGTATCTACCATGTCTTCCCCAAATATACAAAGAACTTCATTCTCACTAAATCTGATTCACTTGAAAAAAAGGCTCATGTCAAACCAGGAAGTCTATATTGCAAAAAATGTTTCAAGAAAAATATTTTTTTAAGCCAATAGTTTTGGCAAGTGGGGAAAATTTAATGTACTACACACAATGAATAAGCATAAATATTTAATTAGCATGCTTACTGTTTCTGTATAAAAGTGGTGCTGCCTACAAAAACCTGACATACCAATAAAGACTTGTAGCCTTGTGGCTGGGCACAGTGGCTCATGCCTATAATCCCAGTAATTTGGGAGGCTGAGGCAGGTGGATCACTTGAGGCCAGTTCAAGACCAGCCTAGACAACATGGTGAAACCCCATCTATATTAAAAGTACAAAAAAATAGCTGAGCATGGTGGTGCAAGCCTGTAATCCCAGATACACTGGAGGCTGAGGCACAAGAATTGCTTGAACCTGGGAGGCAGAGGTTGCAGTGAGCTGAGATCATGCCACTGCACTCCGATCTGGACAACAGAGCCACAAACTATCTCAAAAAAAAAAAAAAGAAAGAAAAGAAAGACTTGTAATTCTAATAGGTCCTGTATTTTATATTAATGTTGTCAGAATTCAGAAATTAAATAATTCCATTAGAAGTTTAGAAGATTCCAAATTAAAATTTAAAATCTGGGAAAGGAGACTGGGCATAAATCTCAAAGTTAATTCCTGACCTTTAAAACCAAAAATATGTATATACATAAAATGTTAATGAAATAATAAAGTAGCTACCTTCTAGGCATGAAAACAATGGCCTGATTATTATAGTTACTTCATAATATTAAGCACAACATTTACAAAGAGTAACTGAAATCCAAGTTCTGAATTTTTCCTTTCTACTAACCTTTCTAGTATCAACTGACGCAAACACACTTCCTCTTGTACTACCACTGAAGCCAGGAATGTATGTACTAAAGGCAATTTCTTCCAACCATGCAGGAACATCCTGTTGAGCCTTAAAAAAAAATGACTTCATATGCAACATAAAGTCTTAAAGATTGTAAAAGTTTACTTGTTATATACATATGCATAAAACGTCTACTTTCAACAACAAAGTAAGAAAACTATCCATTCCATTTTAAAAGTTTAACTTACATCTGATAATACTTTTACTAGAGGCTGTGCTAAATGGTTATCCGATTCAGGATCAAAAAAGGAAATTGCTCTGCCAGTATTTCCACAACGACCAGTACGCCCAATTCGATGAACGTATTCGTCAATGGTAGAAGGAAGGTCAAAATTGATAACATGCTGTACATTTTCAATATCTAGCCCTCTGGCAGCTACTGAAGTAGCAACAAGAACTGGGCACTTTCCACTGCGAAAATCTCCAAGAGCTTGCTCCCGCTCTCTCTGTTCCCGATCACTTGAAAGAAAAGAAACTATGTATTAGGACCACTCTTAAAATCATTAAAGTGAATCGTTAAAGTTCAACATACAAATTTCTTTTTAATAATCATAAGAATAGCATTTGGCCGGGTGTCACACCTGTAATCCCATCACTTTGGGAGGCTGAGGTGAGCGGATCACCTGAAGTCAGGAGTTTTGAGACCAGCCTGGCCAACATGGTGAAACCCAGTCACTACTAAAGATACAAAAATTCAGCTGGGCGTGGTGACAAGTGCCTGTAATCCCAGCAACTTGGGAGGCTGAGGCAGGAGAATCATTTGAACCCAGGAGGCGGAGGTTGCAGTGAGCGGAGATCACGCTATTGCACTCCAGCCTGGGAGACAGGGCGAGACTCAGTCTCAAAAAAATAAAAGAAAAAAATAGCATTTAACATTAATATCCACAACTTCTTACATAACAGGTACTATACTAATTCCTTCCAAGCTACCATTTTATTAAATCCTTACAGTAATACTTTGAGTTGCAAAAATTATCTCCATTTGCAGATGATGTAAAGTAACAGCTAATATGTTGAGCCAGAATACAAACTCAACTCTGACAAAAATCAAATCCTATTATATTCCCTATGCTTTATAGTCTTCACATAAAATATACAACTACTTGATTAGAATGCTTGCTTAAAAATATTTTTTAAAGTATAATTTCAGAACACTATATACGTGATTAATATTTTAGGACCCACTAGTAAAGTGCCAATAAAACTGTATTAATATGACATTTTAAAGCACTCCAATTTTTAAAAAGCATAAGAAAGATTATATTTAGCAAAAGGAAAACCTGATCAGGAGCCAGACATCCTTAAGTGAGATCTCTTGAGAAGTTTCTACTCCTTATGTTGAGGCTATCTAAGGCAGACCTTTATCTTACCCACCACAACTACTTAGTTCTAAAAACTAAGAATGAAGATGAAAAATAATAGTTTAGTACTCCTATTACCCTTTTCCTCACATAAAGGAGAATAATAATTTAGATCTGAGAGAATTCTGAATCCCAGTTCCAGGACTATATCATATTAGTTATATAAACTGATGTTTCTTAAATACCAATTAGAAGTTATTCCCCTAATAGGAAACCATATTTATCTACTCACCCATGAATACTTGTAGTTGATATTTTTTCTTGACAAAGAAAAGTTGCAATAAAATCTGCTTTTTTCTTAGTTTCAACAAAGACCATAGTTCTTTCATCACCTACAAGGCAACAAAACTATTAATATTCAAACTTCAAAAATGAAAAATAAAGCAGAGGTAAGAGGCAGTGCTTGAACAGGAAACTTTGTCCACCATTGTATTTATTTATTATTATTATTATTATTATTACTTTAGATGGAGTTTCGCTCTTGTTGCCCAGCCTGGAGGACAATGGCGTGATCTTGGCTGACCATAACCTCTGCCTCCTGGGTTCAAGCGGTTCTCCTGCCTCAGCCTCCCAAGAAGCTGGGATTACAGGCATGCACCACCATGCCCAGCTAATTTTGTATTTTTAGTAGAAACGAGGTGTCTCCATGTTGGTCAGGTTGATCTTGAACTCCTGAGCTCAGGTGATCCACTTACCTCAGCCTCCCAAAGGTCTGGGATTAGAGGTGTGAGCCATTGCACCCAGACTAATTTTTGTACATTTAGTAGAGATGGAGTTTCACTATATTGGCCAAGCTGGTCTTGAACTCCTGACCTCAAGTGATCCACCCACCTCAGCCTCCCAAAGTGCTAGGATCATAGGAGTGAGCCACCGTGCCCAGCCATCCACTATATTTATTACCAGCACCCACAGCCAGGCCAGGTATACGAAAGAAACTCTAATTCCTGAATGGATGTCAAAGATACAAGGACTGTTTTCCTAGTTTAGGAATTTAAAAAATTAGTTTGCCCTTCTTCCTCCCAGGTCAACACAAGAAGTAGAACCTTAGGGAAAGGTAAATCATATCTGCCTGCCAACCCTTAGTAGTATAAAATTGTCTCAGAACTTTCCTTCCCTCCATTTCCCTTTCTCTATAAATGTCTTTTGCTGTCAACCTCTTAAGATAATCCAACCTTTCATTCATTCTTGATTGTCTGAGGTGTTTATAATAGTGGCATCTGATCCAGGGCTGCTTAACTATATGATCAGTGTTCCAAACATTATCTCTAATTCAGATCCTTTCATTCCCAAAATATTTTACATATTAAAAAATTAAATGACAATCTTATCCCAGGGTCTTAACCTGTTAAGGAGTATTTACTCCTTAAAATACTTATGTGGTAGAAATTCAAGCATTGGCCAGAGATTTTCCCACACAGGGAATTTCCCTATAAAATGTTAAGAGAAGAAAGATCATTTATAGCTTGAAAGGATATAAAAATCATAATCACTCTCCTCATTTCTCTGTCAGCTCATATTTAGCACCTACTAGATGCCTGTCACTCTTTTAGTTGGAAATAGAGAAAGAAAAACCCTGCTATCACTATGGGGATGCAAATAAATATTATGCATCTGTCTTAAAAAGGAAAAAATCAGCAAGATAAAGGGTCCAGAGATGATTACTTTAGATAGGCTTATTGGACAGGCCTACTTTAGATACTCCAATTAGATGGTATCTTAGTAAAGATTATGAATAAAGATAGTGAACTGTGCAGGTATCTAGGAAAAGAGCCTTATAAGGGAGAGGGAAAGGTAAGTGTAAGGCTCTGAGAAATGGGTGTTCTTATGCTCATCAAACAGAAAAGAGATCCCAGTGTGGCCTCTACATACTGAGCAGAGGCAACACAAAAGGCCATGAGGCAGAAGTCTACCTGATGCATAGGAGGAACAGTAACGAGCCAAGTATGGCTGGAGTAGGGAGAGCAATAGGAGATAAAGTCAGAGAGGTAATAGCAGCAGTATCATATAGGGCCTTATGCTACTGAAAGAACATTTTCACTCTGAGAAGGGAAAACATGAGGTTTTGAGCAGAGAAGTGACATGATCTGAACTTTGTTTTAACTGAGCATTTAAAGGATTCTACATATATTTTGATAGAAATATATGTAGAACCAAGACAATTTTGCTAACAGATGAGATGTACAGTTTGAGAAAGAAATTAAGAATGACTCCAAGATTTTCTGTTTGAGCAACTGGAAGAATGGAACTAACATTAACTGATATAGGAAGACTACAGGAAAAAAATCATTTAGAGATGATATTTAAGTCTCAGATATCTATTAGATGACCAAGTAGCAAAATCAAAATGGTAACTGGTTCCCATAATAAATGAGTTAAATCTTTGAATCATGGTCATTTTATATTTATTTCAGAGTGATGATTTTATGTTTAATAAAAATTATGTTTCAACAGTTCCAGAGGCCATCCAACAAGATGCCCAAGGCTAAAACTGATTCATCTGACAGAGCCTAGGTACTTAGTACTACTGAGCACCTCAAGCCCTGGTCTTGTCTTGTCTTTGCTTCCCAGTGTGAACTGCAAGTAGCAATAAAAATTTAACTCTGCTGACTCTATTTCTCAGTCAGACAATTAAGCTATTTCCTACTGGTGGCGGCAATGACTGAAAATTTAGTTTTATGGTAAGACTATCCGATGATCTCTGTTGGGTGAGAAATGATGGGGAAATCAATTTTGTTAGTCTAATTCTCTGTCTATATTTGCCCCCTGTGAGCCAAAATAAACTAAGAATCTAAAGAATTCTAGCTTTAGTTACTTGTTCATAATTTTTCGTATTTCTGTGTTCATTCTTGACCTGTGGCTGAAGTGGTAGAACTGAGGCTGTAAGTTTTCTATGCGTCTGCAATTCAGAAAGGGCTTTATTATGTGTAATCAGTATGTTACTATCCTAAAGAAGCATTAACACATTAAATTACAAAGTCTCTTAAAGGAACTCTATTCAAATTTGCTTATAGAGATGAATAAAAGAAATGTTATAGAGGTAAATATTCCTAAAATCTCAGAAAATAAAGAAATTGAACTTGTAACTTTAGACTGTATTAAACTTTTTAAAAATATACTTTAAACTGTATTAAACTTCTGAAAAAACTTACAAGAATTAATCAGAAACATTTTAAGACTCCAAGTTGAACTAATTAAGTGAAATCTTTGGTAAATGAGACTCATACTTTTGGTTTAAAAAAACCTTTTTTTCCCTATTATCAGTGTTAAGTTTAACATAAACACTTTTTCTACTTGGGTTTGTTTTTCCTAATGTATAGAAGTTTACCAGCCAAATAAGCTAGTATTATTCCTCCATGATATTTAGGAGTATGAAAATGAAAACCTGTGTTCAACTAAATTTAGTCATTTATTCAACAGTATTTATGTTTTTAAAAATATCATCTTGAAGATAATTTCCAAAATCTTCAGGCAACCTAAAACAGCAAACAATGCTTATGTATGACATCTCTCAGTTTCCCATCTCCCTGCTCCCAGTTTCCTTTATAAAACAGAAGTTACTATGATTAAAAGATAAAATTAACATGTGGTTAATTATATCTTAAACAACTACACTAGGAATAATAGTGACAGAAATACAAACTGCAATTGCTTTTGTTTTTCAAGGAAAAAAAGTAGTTTGGTGGCTTTCAAACATTTTGGTCTGTACCACCTTTAAACTCATAAAACATTAACAATCCTAGAGTTTTCTTGTGTGTTTTGATATTTACCATATCAAAAATTAACACCAAGATAATCTTTACTTATTTGAACAATATTTGCATATTAAAATAATTCTTAGTGTAATTATGAAAATTGTTTTTACCTCACAGACCCCATTAGAGGATCTTAGAGAAACTGGGAGAGACACATTTTGTCCTAAAATGTCAGTTTGTTCCAGAACATTGAAAAAGTACAATGAAAGATAAAACTTGGAAACAGAATTTTATCTGCTTTGATTTATAACACTTGAGTCAAAATAAGCTACAAAAGGTGTTAATTTTTAGCAAAGATAACTCAATTTGGATGGAATTACTTTCTTGATTTGCTGTTTAATGCTTTCACTTACAATATGAAGAGTTTTTTTTTTTTCCTCAGAGCCATTACACTGGATGAAAAGTTATTCTTTGCCTTCCTTGTAATCAGCCTAGATAGTTGAGATTCTGTTGGCTTTATCTTGTCTGACTGTTTAAAACAAAAAAGACTAAAGAAGGAAAAAAAAAAAAAGACTAAAGAGAAAAGGTTCCCTATTTATGAAAGAACTGTGGTTCTTTACAACCATGTTAATTTTTATCTTTACTTCTAAATGTTTTATTGTCACTTCAATTAAATTGATAATCAAATAGTTTATCTGATACCCATGAAGCCTACACTAATCAAATATTCAACTCTCCTCTGACAAATCCTATTGTCTTTTTAAGCTCTAATTATAAATTTAGAAGAAGATCTCTACCTAGAAAACTTTTGAGATTTGTCAGAGAGCCCCAAAAAAGTACAAATGTTTATTATTTCACCTTATAAAAGAGTCTAGAAATGATTATGCTTTTTTAATGTATTACTATTTAAGAGTTGTACAGTAAGAGTTGTCAAAACAGAAAAGACTACATTTTTCCAAGATTAAAGAGAACAGGTAAAATGTTAATAGAGGTTAAGTATTCCTAATTCGAAAATCCAAAATCCCAAACTTTTTGGGTAATGACATGATGCTCAAAGGAAATGCTCACTGGAGCATTTCAGCATTTTGGATTAGAGATGATCAACTGATAAACACATTGCAGATATTTCAAAAGTTAATAAAAATATGAAATACTTCTCGTCTCAAGCATTTTGGATAAGGGATACTTGACCTGTATTTTTTTTTTTTTAATGTATACTTTTTGGGAGTCCCTGATGATTTGTAAATTCCCTCACCTTCCATAGTATGTTTTTACCCTCAGGAGAAACATTGTTCAAAACTCTATAAAGTAATTCTATAGAGTTTCCCTATATTTATCAAAGTCCTGAAGGTACACTGCCTGATGCAACAGTATAGTGCTGCCAGCCATAAATCCACTTTTTAAAATGTCTACAACCTTACTTCTTTCCTAACTAGAATCTAGCATCTTCTCCAGTGGTTCTTCACTAGGGATGTATGCCAGACTTAAGTACGGCATTTTATAAAAATATAAATGTCTGGATCCTATTCTACATCTACAGTTGAACTCAGTTCCTGTTTTGTCTTTCATTGTGCTTTTTCGACGTTCTGGAACAAACTGACACTTTATGACAAAGTAAATCTTTCCTGGAGTCCCCAAGATCCTCTAAAGAGATCTCTGAGGTAAAAATAATTTTCATAATTATACTGCTAAATCTATTTACTTTATACTCTTGATATGGAAAATTATGTCTGCTCATTTTCATAAATCAGGTTACTTCTTTGAAAATAGGCTTAATCAGATTTTTTGCCTAATATTTTTTGAACGGCTTTATTACCTTTATTTTGCAAGTCACAGAAAAAAAAATTATCAGTAGCATTATTCTTATTATGAACCCTCCTCATACCCTCAATATTTACCAATTACCAGTAACTAATTTACCATGGTCATTAAATCTGTCATCTTCAGACAGCTTTTGTTTTCTTTAGATGCTTGCCAAAGGCTGTGCTGTAAACTATAGATCAGAGTCTGTGTCCTTAAGGACAGACTCCAAGCCTTGTGAAGAATTATTAATACTTCAGAGAATAGAGTCTTGGGTAGAAGGTTCTAAAGCTGACTGCTCTGACAACTTTTAGATTTTATCACCGGACTGAGTGAGATTTCTAGGACTAGCCCTTCCAGAAACAGAATCATGCAATCAGATCCCTAACGTACAATGAAATAAGACTTACATAAGGACTGAATGAGCTGATCGAGAAAATCTCTGTGGTTATTTGTTTGTAATACTGTTAATATTATTTTAATATTCTATTTTCTGGATATATGAAGAAGCCTGTTTTCCTCTTAAGCTAGCTGTAATCTACACATTTTGTTGCCTCTGCCTTTGTAAACTAAAATGAAATATTCTAAAATCATATTGAATCTCACATCTTACTGACACCTCATCCCAACCCAAATTCAGATTTCTTACCTAAGTCTCCTTACTTTTCATGGTAGTGTAGTTATCTTCAGCAGTTAAATAAGAATCTGTCTGCCTCCTTTTACCAAGATATAAGTGGACAAGTTAACTGTGCAATTAAGATCTCACCTGGATTTCATATTTGAAAATGGCATGATAGGTGGGACCAGATACTTTTTTTTAAGGAACAAAGGTTGGCTTTCTTTGTGGAACCAATGCCTATGAAGGCCAGCTTATATGGAGGTCTGGTGCTTAGCTTACATGGCCCAGTCTGGGAGATTTTAAGGCCAGCCATCCACTTCCTGACAAGACAGGAACCACAGGAAATTTAGGGGACCTTTAGTAGAGTGAGATTCATTCCAATTTATAGGTGTTACAGGTGAAATCTAGTAAAGAGAGTTTCTGAGACTTAGTTTCCTATCCCTTAGATAGAAAATAATAAAGTATTCTTAAAGTTCAATCTGACATTCCTTGTGAAAACTTCCAGACAGAAGTTAATTTTGTGACTTCAGTAACTGTCAATACCATACAACTCTAGATTTGCAAAACAAACTGAAGCAGGCCTATATTGTTAATGAACCATCTTGCTGTACCTATGCAAATAACCAAGCCAAACTTCAGACCAAACTTCTTGTGATCAAGACTAATCTCTGAGATTATTATGGTCATGAGGTACATACAGGCTGTCAGAAAAAATTATAGAAGAATTTGAAGTAAGCAAAAAAGATTACTGTCTCAGCACACTCTTTGTGCCTTCTATAGTCTTTTTCATAACTGTTGCAACTGATAGCAGTGCCAATGATTCTCAGCAAAAATGCAAATAGTTTTCCCCTGAAATGTAATTTATTATTGCATTTGAATAATGACCAGTTTTACATCTAACTGTAAATTAATTTTAGCATTCCTATTCGCCTAAACCAGAGGTGTCCAATCTTTGGCTTCCCTAGGCCACATTAGAAGGAGAATTGTCTTGGGCCGCACATAAAATACACTAACGCTACCAACAGCTGATGAGCTAAAAAAAAAAAAAAAAATTTTTTTCTAATTGCAAAAAAAAAAAAAATCTCATCATGTTTTAAGAAAGGTTACAAATTTATGTTGCACCACATTCAAAGCTATCCTGGCCTGCATGTGGCCTGTGGGCTGGACAAGCTTAGCCTAAACATACATGTATTCTTTGAATTCTCTTTTTGACTAGCTGTAACATCTTACTGGTTCCTTTAGTAATTAAAGAGGTCGATAAATTCTTTCATCCCTGTTGACTTAAAATTATAAAAAAGGCAGTTTGGCTATAGTACTGTATTTAAAGGAAAAAGGAAAAAAATAGCATTATTAAGTGAAAGAGTAGAAAAGGAGATAAATTATATGAACAAAAATTTGTATAATTTGAGGATATACTGGATGGATATTACATGCAAAGTTAAAAAGATACCAACTATGAACCCTAAACCAAAAAAAAACATTTAGCAGCTTAAATAATACAAAAGTATATCAATAGTGATCACATATAATACACTGACCTTTTCTCAAGGGCAAACCAGCACTTCTGAAAAACTCTCTCCTTTTGGATTATTTGCAAAATAAACTTTATCCCATAAGCTCATATACAAAAAAATCTTGGCCAGGCATGGTGTCTCACGCCTGTAATCCTGGCACTTTGGGAAGCTGAGGTGGACAAATCACGAGGTCAGGAGATCAAGACCAGCCTGGCCAACATGGTGAGACCCCGTCTCTACTAAACATACAAAAAATTAGCTGGGCATAGTGGCAGGCACCTGCAATCCCAGCTACTCAGGACGCTGAGGCAGGAGAATTGCTTGAACCCGGGAGGCAAAGGTTGCAGTGAGCTGCCATGACACCACTGCACTCTAGCCCTGGAGACAGAGTGAGATTCAATCTCAAAATAAAATAAAATAAAAATAAAAATAAAAATAAAATCTTAAGGTGACTATATCAGAAATATGTTCTAACTTCAGCAAAACCATATACTGTTCCTTTCCTCTGCATTAGCAGCTTCAATTTATAGTGGGGAAGTTATCTGACCTCCCTGTATTTGTTTCTTCATCCCTAAAATGGGGATCATGACAAAATCTATTTCATAAGGTTGTTTTGGGAATTAAATGAGCTGACATATGTACAATAATCAGAACAATATGTGGCCCATAGCTATTATTATCTTTATATGCTGATAGTGTATATTAAGAAACATTTGAGGAAGCCAACTAATAAAATTTCTCAAACTCAAGATAAGTATTTGGTTTTAAAAGTTCTCATAAAACTCAGAACAAACTAAAGACCCGAAGCCTATAAGTGCCTATAAGTCACCTTTCCATTTTTTTCTTTTTGCTCATTATTGGAAATTAGCTGATGAATGTCAACATTGACATTCAAGCTGAAACAGAAGTACTAAAATGGAGGGTGTAGATGGGGAAAGTGTAACATATAAGTAGACCTAGACTGTGAGGTAATAAGAAGGTATTAAAATGAAGGTATTTAAAATTTTTGTTTCCAGTCTCAAAATAAGGCTATCTTAAACAACCAAATTAAAAAAACATGACTTCAAAAATAAGAATTGGGCCAGGCATAGCAGCTTACATCTGTAATCCCAGCACTTTGGGAGGCCAAGGTGGGTAGATGACTTGAGCCCAGGAGTTCAAAACCAGCCTGGGCAACATGGTGAAAACCCCATCTCTACAAAACCTAAAAGATTAGCTGGGCATGGTGGTACACACCTGTGGTGCCAGCTACTCAGGAGACTTACATGTGAGGACTGCTTGGGCCTGGGAGGTTGAGACTGAGTGAGCCATGGTCATGCTACTACACTCCGACCTTAGTGATAAAGCAAGGCCCTGTCTCAAAAATAAAAATAAAAATAAAACTTGGGGTGAATATGGTGGCTCATGGCTGTAACCTCAGCACTTTGGGAGGACAAGATGGAGGACTGAGGCCAACAGTTCAAGACCAGCCTGGTCAGTAGTGAGAAACCTATCTCTACCTATCTACCTATCTACCTACCTACCTACCTACCTACATACATGAGCAAGCCAGCCAGCCAGCCTGGCATGGTGGCGCATTCCTATAGTCCTAGCTACTTGGAAAGCTGAGGTGGGAGGATTGCTAGAGGCCAGGAGTTTGAGGCTGCAGTGAGCTATAACTACACAATTATATTTCAAGCCAGGCAACAAAGTGAGACCTTGCCTTTAAAAAAATAATAAAATAAAAATAAAAACTGATTGGGGCAGGGTAGAGAAGAAAAAGATTTCCCACAGATATTGTGAAGGAACAGGACTAGATCTTAAGTCTCTTTTAGCTCTAATTTATTCAAATCTATGAACTTGGGAAGCCTTAGGAAGCAAGAACTAGGAACCACAAACAAAAACAATCTGCTTTTGATGGAGTAATAATGTGATATAAATATGTGAAACTACAAAGCCTTTCTTGTTTTCTAAAACAAAAAAATAGATATACTTCTGCTGGAATAAAGTCTCAAATCCTTCCTATTTTCAAACTTCATGGAGGAGAAAGGACCGTATTTTTATATAATTTGCACAGAAACCTGAATCATAAAATTTCTTATAAAAGAGCTTTAGAGAAAGAACAATTAAACTTATTAAAAATAAACTTATTAAAGGAGAACAATTAAACTTATTATAATTCTTTAGTAATTTTTAAAAATTACTCATTTAAAAAAAAGTTGAAATCACGACCAAAAAAAGTATCAATGTAAGATACCTATGTTTCGTAGAATTTCAACAAGTTTTTCTCTTTTTGAGAACTGGCCAACTTGGAGAACAGTCTGCTGAACATCTCTACATGCTCCACCCACTTGTCCAACAGCAACAAACAAATAATTCGACTTTAAAAACTCTGCAGCCAACCTTGAAAAATGAAAGATTATTCTTTAATTTATCCTCCTCTTCATTAGTATTCATAATATCCAATGAATTCCTGCAGGTGTTATCTCAATATTAATCAGACAGCAGATAATAACAGCTATAATAAGATGACTGGTTACTTCTATCACCCCAGGAATATTTTGAAAGATCAATATAAAATACTACAATTTTGCAATATATGTAACTACTAGTGAAAAAGTTTGTCAAAGTATGGATACTGTAATTTCAAGTGGATTTTCTATCCATGTAAACCTATATAAAATATGCGTATAACCCTAAAAAAAAGCATGAACTAAAAGAAATAAATTGCAATAAGCAGGAATTATTTTTTAGTAAAAACTGAAATGTAAGCCTCAGGCACAAATTCTGTTCTCCACTCATTGCTTTTATGTATACTATTATTAGTTGTTTTCTGAAAATAGTACCTGTTAAATTACTCTACTTCAAATGAATGATTTCAAACAAACCAGATCTTAGGTCAGTGCTCTGTCATGACACACAGAAGGTAGTATTTGTATAGCACAATTGGGCAAAACAAGTGAGATGAGACAAAAGGCCCAGGGACATAGTGGAATCAAGATGGGTGTGCCTGCCCCAAAGGTTATCAATATCTTGACACACAGTTAACTCACTATCAGCATGCAACTGAGAAGTCCTGCTTTAGATCACATACAAACATGGCTGCTAATTAGACAGTTACCAAAGCAGATGGTGGGAACACAAATACCCCATCTCCAATTGAAGATACTATTCAATTGTTAAGAAATGATTGTTTTATGTACCACTAAGAAAGAAAATTATCCTGCAAATTGACCTAGTGGTCTTACGAGTTATATTTTTCCCCAATAAAGAACTCTTGCTAACTTTACACAAAGATTTATCATATAAAATTAAATCAATAGCCAGCACCACTATTCAAGGGCTTGTGGAACATTTGATATACTAGCACCAGATCCCATATAACGTTCTATCAAACCAGGGGACCAACTTTAAGGCAAAAGAGGTGTTGGGATAGGCCCATTACCATAGGATTCACAAATAATATATACTGTACCACTCAGAAGCTGCCAACCTGAGAGAACTTTGGAACAGTCTGCAGAAAGAACAGTTCAAGGGCTAGTTTTGAGGCAACTCTTTAGGAAGATAGGGCATCATCCAACACGACACTGTATTTTTCAAATCAAAGATCTATATACGGTATATGACTCTGGAAATCCAGGAGAGCAAGCAATACTGGCCCACTCAGCATCACTTCCAACGACCCACTTGGGAAATCTATACTTCCCAGCCCTTCCTGTCCTCCAACTTTATGTTCTACAGGTTTTGAGGTCTTGGTTCCCAAAGAGAAAACAGTTCCACTAGAGAAAACAGCAAGAGTCCTGCTGAATTACTGATGGTCCCGAACTGACAATAGGTTACATCCCAATAAACCTATTGTAAGTCCAAAATATCTTAAGTCAAAAATGCAATTAATACCTATGATAAACCATCATAAAGTCAAAAAATCTTAAAATTCTACGTTGAACCATTGGACCATCTGTATAAGCTTCTGCTGTTGCCTGGGTACTTCTGGCTCCTTGAGACACGGGGCTGGCAGGAAAAAGAGTCACCATTCCAGTAGGGATGTGTCACCTTAATCTCTGAATTCACTAGACCACATGGTATATAACATGATCCTCAAATATCTGCCAATAATTGGTATATGAATTTTCTACCAAAGGCCCAGTTCTCCCAAATTCTATACATTTAGGTTCGAAAAGGTGGCACAATAAAAACAACTTCATTTAGTAGGCACTTATTAAACCCTCGCTGGGTTCTATGCTATAACACACACACACACACACACACACACACACACACACACACACACACACTCTCTCTCTCTCTCTTTTTAAAAAAGGTGCGATGTTAATTCAAAGCCAGGAATAAAGGTAAGAAACAATGGAAAATGTGATAAACATTTTAGGCATA
>CAUYLG010053044.1:0-14325 GCA_963573385.1 Cacajao melanocephalus
CGGCATCGGTGGTGGCGCCTGTGGTGGCTCAAGCAGCAGCCGCCCTCGGAGCTAGAGCCACAGCCTCCGGAGATTGGGGCACAGCCAGAGGAAGCTGGAGGCAGACACTGTGCTGGGCTCTTTGGGGGACACTTGGGTGAGTGGCACTTGGGTGGGGGCTGGCACTGCTGCTGGTTCTGCTGGCAGGACATCTTGGCAGGAGTTGAGTCTTCCTGGACAAAACAAAGCCACTTGTTAGTTCAGAATCTATAGACCAATGTCTCTAAGACCAGCTGCCCCTGAGGCCAGAGCTGCAGGAGTGTGAGGGAGGCAGATGTGGAGTTCGTGGGACAGGCCCGATGCCGCTCACTCTGCTCTCCACGTGGGACAGATTGCTTTCAGTCTAAGTGGGCATTCATGTTTCTATTTCTCCAAAGAACCCCTAGGAGATGCACCCTCTTGGGAAGAAGAATTCTGGAGAATGGATGTTACAGGAAATGTGCCAGTCTGAGTAGAAAGAGGATAGGAGGGAATCGTGAGCTCTGTGGCCTTTGCAAGTCGTGGAATTGCTGTCAGGTCCTTCAGGGTCTTCCTCCTGGCCCCCTTCCCCCAGTGCTGCCTCCTCCCAGCCCTGTCTCTGGGTGTTTGTTTCAAACCTCTCTGTTTCCATCTCTTCTGCTATGGCCTTAGCTTTCTGTTCTAACATCCCAGATCCAGCCCTGTCCGCTGCTGGACACTTACCGGGTGCAGAGGAGGCAGGAGAAGGCTGTTCCCAAGGAGACTGCAGATGCGGAACCCAGGGCAGGAGTGCTTTTATCCTGTGCAGGGTGTGTGATGCACAGCCTGGGCATGCTGCAGCTTTCACAACTAGGGGAGGTGACAGCCAGGCACACCCTTGGGACTATCCATTCATCATCTTCCTGTGCACTCACCAAGATGCCTGACAAGAGGGAACCAGGAAGGTCTGATGCCTGATTATCTTCATCTCATTCAGGTCCACTGGGGGTTGCAATCCTACCTTTCACGCAGCAATTAATTTGTATCACCACCCATTAGTAGTCACTCCTCATTCCACATTGCCCCTCTGGCAACCACTAATCAATTTTTTGCTTGTAAAGACTTGCCTACTCTGGACACTCCATATAAATAAAATCATATAATATATGACCTTTTGTATTAGTTCTTTCACTTGATCTATTGTTTAAGATTTATCCAAGTTGTAGTATGTATCAGAACTCCATTCCTCTTTATGGTTGAGTAGTATTTCACTTCATGAATATATATCACCTTTTATTTATTCATTCATCAAGTGATGGACATTTATCTTCAGTTTTTGGTTATTGTGAATAATGCAGCTATGAACTTAATCTTCATTCTTTCCTTCCTCCTACTTTATGTTTAGTTTTCTCTTTTGTTCAGTGTTTTAAGGCAGAAAGTTAGGTTACTGATTTGAGATCTTTTTTTCTTCCTTAATGTAGGCATTTGCAGCCATGTATTTCCCTCTGAGCACTTTGTTTGCTGTATCCCATAATTTCTGGTATGTTTTATTTTTATATTCAGTCATCTCAAAATATTTTCTAATTTCCTTTGTAATTTCTTCCTGGACTTATTGGTTGATTAAGACATTTCTACATTTTCTAATTTTCTTTCTGTTATTGTTTTCTAGTTTCATTCTACTGTGGTTAGGAATGATACTTTGTATGACTTCAGTGTTTTAAAATTTAATGACACTATTTTTATGACGTGGTCTACTCTGCAGAATGTTCCATGTGCAGTTGAGGAAAATGTGTATTCTGCTATTGTGGCTGGAATGTTCATCAAGATGGCTGCTAGATCTAATTGGTTTATAGCGTTGTCAAAGTCTTCGGGTTTTTTGTTGATTTTCTTCCTAGTTGTTCTTCCATTAATAAAAGTAGAGTATGAAAGCTTCAACTATTATTGTTAAATTGTTTATGATTGACTATTTCTCCCTTCGATTTTGTTAGTCTTTGCTACATGTAATTTGGGACTCCATTGTTAGGTTTATATGTATGTATAATAATTATTTCTTTAATGGATGGATCCTTTTATCATTATAAAAGGTCCTCTTTGTCTCTACTACTAATTTCATCTTAAAGTCTATTTTATTCAATATTAGTGTAGCCACTCCAGACCTCTTGATTACCATTGCATGGTATATGTTTTTCTACCTTTTTACTTTGAATCTGTTTTGTCTTTGAGCCTAAAGTGTGTGTCTTATAGACTGCGTATAGTTAGTTCAGGCTGTTTTATCCATTTTGGCAGTCTTCACCTTTTGAATGCAGTATTTAATCTATTTACAATAAATGTAATTACTACTAAGGTAGAAATTATGTCTACCATTTGCTATTTATTTTCTATATATTTTATATCTTTGTTTGTCCCTCATTTTCTTCACTATGGCTTTGTTATTTGTTGAACAGGCATTTTCAAGTGTACCCTTTTAATTTCCATGTTATATGTTTTGCTATACTTTTTGAGTTATTTTCTTAGCAGGTTCCTTGGGAGTTGTTATTAACTTCTTAATTTATAGTGATATAACTCAGTTCAAGACCAACTTAATTTCAATCGTATGCAAAACTTTGCTCCTATGTAGGTTTGTTCCCTCCCCCTTCTGTACGCTGTTATTGTCATATAAATCATATCTCTACATTAGAAGGCCATCAGTGCAGCTCTGTAAGTATTTTTATGCAGTCGTCTTTCAAATCAGATTGGAGAAAAAGAGACTTAAAAGCGCAAAATGCATTTATACCATCTTTTATATTTACCCATGTAGTTAACTTTACCAACACTCTATTTCTTCATAAAAATTTGAAATACTGTCTAGTGTTATTTCATTTCAGACTGAAGAAATCCCTTTAGTATTTTTTGTAGAGCAGCATTTCTAGAAATAAACTTCCTCAATTTTTTTTATCTGGGAATGTCTTAATTTTTGGAGAATGGTTTTGCTGGATATAGAACTCTTGGTTTACTTTTCTTCCCCAGCACTTTGAATATGTTATCTGATTGCCTTCTGTCCTCCATGGTTTCTGATGCGAAACCAGCTGTTAATGTTATTAACATTCTTTTTTGTATTTGATGGGTCTTTTCTCTTTTGCTGTTTTAAAAATTATCTCTTTGTCTTTTGACATTTGTACTATGATGTGTTTAGGTGTGGACCTCTTTGACTATATCCTGCTAGGAGTTTGTTGATCTTCTTAGATGTGTAGATTAATATTTTTCATCAAATTTGATAAGTAATTAACTATTATTCCTTCAAATATTCTGTCTTTTTATTTCTGTCCTCTCCATCTGGGATTCTTATTGTAAATATGTTGGTTGTTTGATGGTTCCCCACAGGTCTCTGTGGCTCTGTTAATTTTTAATCAATTTTATTTATTTCTGTTCCTCAGGTTGGATAATTAGAATTGACCTATCTTCAAGTTCACTGATTTGTTCTTATAGTTAAAACCTGCTGTTGAACCCTTCCAGTCAATTTTAAATTTCAGTTATTGTATTTTTCAAGCCTCGAATTTCCATTTGGTTGTTTTGAGAATTTTTTTTTTATTTCTTCATTGCAATTATGTATTTGGCAAGACAATATTTTTATGCTTTCTTTTAATTCTTAATACATAGTTTATTTGGGTACTTTAAACACGTTTAAAATAGTTGGCTTTTATCTTTGTCCAGTAAGTCCAATGTTTAAACTTCCTCAGGGTCATTCTGTCTTGACTACCTCCCTGGACCCTACCCCTGTGTAGGCCATATTTCTTGTTTACTTGTAGCTCTCTCTCTTTTTTTTTTTGGCTAATAATTGGACATTTAAGGCCAGGTGCGGTGACTCACATCTGTAATCCCAGCCCTTTGGGGGACTGAGGCAGGAGGATTGCCTGAGATCAGGAGTTTGAGACCAGTCTGGCCAAATGAAACCTTGTCTCTACTGAAAATGCAAAAAAATTAGCTGGGCATGGTGGTGCGTGCCTGTGGTCCCAGCTACGTGGGAGGCTGAAGCACAAAAATCGTTTGAGCCTGGGAGGTGGAAGTCGTAGTGAGCCAAGATCATGCCACTGCACTCTAGCCTGGATGACAGAGTGAGACTCCATCCCCCCACAAAAAAAAAAAAAAGAAAAGGACATTTAAAATAATATAAAATCCTGGAAATCAGATTTCCCAACTCTCTGGGGTTTGTTGCTGTTTGTTTTCACTGTTCATTTGCTTCGTAACTTTTCCTGAACCAAATTTGTAAAATCTGTGGTCATTGAACTCTCTACTCAGTTAGCTTAGAGGACAGAGATTTGCTCAAATGCCTTGAGTTAATATCTTTCAACCTTTTTTGAGGACCTCTGTGTGTATGTCGGGGCATGTTTCAAGACTTCAGAAGACAGTTTACAAATCTGTTTTAGGTTTCATTTCCTGCTTGTATGGAACTTCAAGATCAGTCAAAGTTGAGATATTACGGTCTTCCCAGGTCTTTCCTGGGCATGCACATAGCCCTGTGAGTCCACATAGTCTCTTAGATTTCCAGAAATATGTCACAGATTTTTAAAACCCTCATTCTTCAGATTTTTCATCTAAGCCTTTGGTCAACTTCGGGATTGCCCAACTATTATCACCATCACAGGCAGGTGTGATGCTAAACAATTTTTACTGATTGTTTTCAGCAAACACCCTGGATAAAACCTGTTTGCAGTGAGCGAGCTCTGAGTCAACTGGAGTAAAAACAAGCTCTGCTGGTTGGGATTTCTAGGGGAAGTGGGAATGGGATTTTCATTATGTGCCATATAGGTCAGATAATGACATTTCTCTAGGGATGGGGTTTTTGGATAGTTTTAGATATGTTCTGTTACCTCCATGTGCTACTAGGATTTTAGATTTTAAGACTATGATGGCACTGGAAACAGGGAGACGACAATAGGGCAAGTTCGAATACCATGAACTTACTGCTCTTACCCACGTTCGGCTGCTTTTCTTAAATGAACACTCTAATATTTTGCAAGCCTTTGGTAAATCTCTAGAGTTTTGCAAAAGTTGATTTTCACAATTTTTCATTTTCAAGGTGTTTTTACGGAAAAGCAGACTTTTGGAGATCCTTGCTCAATCATTTCCAACCTTGTCTTCTTAAGCGAAAATATGTGTCCCTAGTTTGTCATCTGGGTCACAAACTTCACATCCAATAAGCATTATTATTTTGAGATATACAGCTCTTCTCATCAGCATAGTGATGCTTCCATATAATATCCAGGTCATATATGAGAGAGGAAGATTAAGTCTTATCTGTTTTATTGAGATTTGACCAAAATAACTGCCAACTTGTAAACAACAGGCACAAATAGCTCTCCACCTTGTAACGAGGCTGGAAGAAGCCCTGATGCCATCACTCTTCCCCTGTTATAGAGCATGTGATTAGCAAGCTAGCGAAGTTATGAGAAGTTTCCAAAGCTGGATAGAATGCTGTGGATTTCTCCTTACATTTCATATGGGGAAGCAGTAGGTTATTCCTCTCACCCTCCACTAGAGGAAAAGTGATAGGAATTTCAAGGGGACAAATTGTAGAACTTATCAATGCCTAAAAAACAAAAAGACTTGGCCAGGCTCAGTGGCTCATGCCTGTAATCTCAGCACTTTGGGAGGGGAAGGTGAGTGGGTCACTTGAGATCAGGAGTTCGAGACTAGCCTGGCCAAGGTGTTGAAACCGCATCTCTACTAAAAATACAAAAATTAGGTGAGTGTGGTGGTGGGTGCCTGTAATCCCAGCTACTCAGAAGGCTGAGGCAGGAGAATCACTTGAACCTGGGAGGCGGAGGCTGCAGTGAGCTGAGATCGCACCACTGCAATCCAGCCTGGGTGGCAGAGCAAGACTCCATCTCAAAACAAGACAATAAAACGCACACACACACACACACACAACAAAAAAAAACAGGAAGACAAAATTTCAGGTCTCAGCTTCATTTGTGAACATCCTGAACAGTTCTCTGACTATTCTGGAAAGTGAAAAATAATTGGAAACTGAAAATGGAAAGGAGAATGGGGAAAAGAGAAGCAGCCAGTTCCTCACTGTTTGAGATGGCCAGCGTTCATGAGTTTCCCTGAGCCAGTGGACAGTTTGGAGTGCAGCTAGGCATAGCTGTACTGCCACAGTCCTGCTAGGAATGTGGCTAACAAGGCAAGAGGCCTCTACTGATGGGGCTGAGAGTGTAGGGAAGTGTTTAAAGTGGCCAAATTTTTCACATCAGGGTCACTGTGCTAAAGCTTCCTTAAAGAAATCAGCCATTTATCTGGTGAGAGAGCCTTTACGGGTCAGCACAGAGGGGATGCAGCCACTGAGAGATACTAGCAGTACCAGCCAGATATGAGATGTTTGCTTCATTCCCCCTTTTCTCATTCCAGCCTCAAAACAGTGCAGAATAAAGGGAACCCACAGGGGAGAGGAGGAGGCGGACAATGAATGATGGAGCTGACCATGTCTCTTTTCCACACTTGATGTGTGTTTTCCACACAGTCCTTTAGGAGACAGTTGAGCTGTGCTAGGTTAGACAGGGAGGAGTTAATATTCTTATTCTGAGTTTTATCCAACCGGACAGGATGGGATGCTCCCTGAACACCTGAAAATGGTTAGAAAGGCCTGAAACACACTTGAGACTTTTTTTTATTGTGAATGTACTTCTTTATATAGATTTATATAACTCTTTTGACGAAATTATTTTCTATTGCTGTATTGGCTGAGATACATGTTAGTTTGTGAACGAATGCAGTTCACTGACTCCTGGACAACTATTCTTTATCAGTACAAACAGTTGAACTGAAAACTATAACTCCAGAGGTAATGGCTTTCTACAGCTTCATGCCTTCTTAAGTTGAAATAATTCTACAAGAGAGACACACACTTGAGATATTATCAAAGGACAGTCAGTATAGCATAGTTGAAGACAGAGACTGGAGGAAAAAGAAATCCCTATATGAATCTGACGCTGAGTTCAGACTACTTGATAGGCTTGTTGAGAGGCCCTTGGAAGATATTCCTGCCAAGGATCTCTCCTGGTTCTTCCTTTCTTTCCAATATCCGTCAACAAATAACCAATACTGAATTTCATAAATTGCATGATGTCTTTAAAACTGCATTTAGGAAAGCATTCCTTCTTGGAGCTAATCATCACTGTAAAATCAGGGCTTTGTGGTAAAAAAGGTAAAAGACTTCAGATGTCAACAATGAAAAGTTTTATCTCCAAATTCCATGTCACCATCAAACCCTTCAGTTTCTGTGAGCCATCTTGGATGGTCTATAACATGATCTCCTTTCTTTAGTCCTGAGCTAGGCTCCAACTTTCAGTATAGGTCATGGTAGGCCTGGAGTGCTGAGAAATGGGTAGGACCTCCAATCATCCAGGGGTGTTTGAGTTGCTAAGAGTGGTGTAGGGGAGGCAGATAAAGTTGAAGAAAGTTTTGTTATTTCACAAAGTCATACTTAGAAATCGGGAGATGGGAGTAGGGGAGGTAGAGAAAAGATGGGTGCCAGGAGATCAGAGAGGGTGAAATTTCTGGAGAAAAAAGAGAACCCTCTACCTAAGAAGTTCTCAGCTTTGGCTGCACATTGGCGTCATCTGGGAAGGTTTTAAAAAAAATACAAAACTCCAAGTTCCACCCCTCAAGACACTGGTTGACTTGGCCTAGGCATCGGGGTTTTAGTATCTGCCAGGTGATTCTGATGCACAATCAAGTTTGAGAGGATCAGATCACATGAGGTGGAAGAGAAAGAATTGGAGGTTGGAGAATGAGATCACCTGTGGGCTTACATACATATGTATCTGTTGTCCACAGAATAAACAAAAAATTCTTTGGCAGACAATACTAGTCTCTCCCGAGTCAGAAACTGGCTAATTTTTTAAGTCTCAGCTTCTACTTCCTCTCCTAAAAATCTCACCTCTACTTCCTTACCTGTCTTTGTCACACCAGGGGTCCAACACTTTTGCCTGGGCCTGAGCTGGGGGGCACTTAGCGACTAATGCTTGGTGCTCAGAGAGTATCTGTCTGAACACCTTGGGGAAAGAGGCAGGTGTCTCAGAGAGTTCTAGTTCATAGACGGTCTGGACAGGATCTTGTCAACAGGTTCTATGTCGCTTGCTTATAGGCTGCAAAGTCCTGGTGGTAGGGAGGGAAAAAGGGGAGAGTACGTTTTTCTAAGAGAAGGATCTGGGATGCCCCAAGACTGTCCAAGTACCTATTTCTTAAGCTTGTTGTTGTTGGCGCGTTTTCTTCTCTTTCTCTCCTCCTCTCTTGCTCTCTCCCTCTCTTTTTATGTTCATTCTTTGATTTCTTTCATTCTCTAAAAAATGGACAGATATTGCACAGTGGGCATGGTGATAGATACACAATCCATTGGATGGTGGACGCACCTAATCACAAATGAACGAGATGTGGTTCTGGTTGAGTAGCTCACCGTGCAGCAGAGCAGACAGACAGGTGATCAGATGACTACGACCAAAGATGATGAAAGCTACATAAAACGTTTGTTGAGTCCTCAGGCTTAGGCAAGAGTGTTTGGACATCAGTCTCCTGTCACCTCAGTGTGCCCAGAGATTTTCATTCAGTATCACTTGAGAGTAGCTGAGGTGAGGTCAGCAGCCTGTAGGAGCTGAAGATGGGCATGGAGCAGGAACAAAGGGATGAGGAGTCTGACCTCCCCATGGAGCCTCTGGTCAGGGAGACACGGAGAAACTCATGAAACCTAAGAGGCAGAGGTGTCCCTGCAGAGGGAAGAGTGATGGACAAAATTCCTGTCTGAGGATAGAATGTGGTGGATAGAAGCAGCCAGAATAATATGTTCATTAAGAACACAGGTTGGGGAGTTAGATATTTCTGGCTTTGTTTTCTTAATTCTTCAGGTGATAGTTGTCATAAGGTAAAGCTGTTTGAAGAGAGAAGAAACTGCAATGGAATGAAAGCACAGTGGACCACAGATATTAGAGCTGCAACCAGAGATGGAGATAAGAAACTAACCTACATCTGATGCACAATGTGTCAGTAAGCCACTCACTTTGTAAGTTTCTGAGTTGCAGACATGGGTCAGAGAAGAAGTTGATTCATCCAGGCTGGGATAGCCAGGGAGAATTTAACTGAGAGGTAAATTATAATTAATTGAAGGTGAATAATTACAGATACATGTGGTAGTGTTATTATGTGTACCTGACATAATGCAATTGATGTGTGACTAATGCCTGCAAAAACCGCATTTGAATCAGCCCTGTAGAATCTTCCAATTCCATCTTATTATAACACTAAAGATTCATTTTATTATGAAATATAAGCACAATTAAAAATAAGACAAATCTTTTATATCACACATGTGATATAATTAAAAATACATGTGTGATATAAAAGATTTTTTTTTTTTTTTTGCCAGGCATGGTGGCTCACGCCTGTAATGCCAGCACTTTGGGAGGCTGAGGCGGGAGGATCACCTGCCTGGGGTCAGGAGTTCAAGACCAGCCTGGCCAATGTGATAAAATGCCATCTCTACTAAAAATACAAAAATTAGCTGGGAGTGGTGGCAGGCGCCTGTAATCACAGTACTGTACTTGGGAGGTTGAGGCAGGAGAATCACTTGAACCCAGGACGTGGAGGTTGCAGTGAGCTGAGATCGCAACATTGCACTCCAGCCTAAGCAACAAGAGTGAAACTCCATCTCAAAAAAAGTGTATATTTTTTTTTAGAAAAAATAGACTAATGATACAGAATAGAAAGCTAAAAGACTCCTAGTCAATAATTGGTGCTGGAATAACTGGCTAGCCATATTCAGAAGATTGAAACTGGACCCCTTCCTTACACCATATACAAAAATCAATTTAAGATGGATTAAAGTCTTAAATGCAAAACCCAAAACTATAAAAATCCTGGAAGACAACCTAGGCAATACCATTCTGGACATAGAAATGGGCAAAGATTTTATGACAAAGACACCAAAATCAATTGCAAAAATTGACAAATGGGATCTAATTAAACTAAAGAGCTTTTGCACAGCAAAAGAAACTATCAGCAGAGTAAGCATACAACCTACAGGATGGGAGAAAATATTTGTAAACTATGCATCTGACAAAATTCTAATATCCAGCATATATAAGGAACTTAAACAAATCTACAAGAAAAAACAACCCCCTATTAAAAAGTGAGCAAAGGACATGAACAGACACTTTTCAAAAGAAGAGGTGAAGCATATTTTTAAAAAACCTCAACATCCCACTGATCATTAGAGAAATTCACATCAAAACCACAATGAGGTATCATCTCACACCAGTCAGAATGGCTATCTTTAAAAAGTCAAAAAATGGCAGATGCTGGTGAGGTTTCAGAGAAAAAGGAATGCTTATACATTGTTGGTGAGAGTGTAATTAGTTCAATTGCTGTGGAAGACAGTGTGGCTATTCCTAAAAGGCTTAAGGACAGAAATACAATTCAACACAGCAATCCCATTACTACGTATATACCCAAAAGAATATAAATCATTCTATCATAGAGACACATGCACACATATGTTCATTGCAGTACTATTCACAACAGCAAAAACATGGAATCAACCTAAATGCTCATCAGTGATAGACTGGTTAAAGAAAATGTGAAACACATACATCATGGAATACTATGCAGCCATAAAAATAATGAGATCATGTCCTTTGCAGAACATAGATGGAGCTGGAGGCCATTATCCTTAGCAAAGTAACACAAGAAAGGAAAGCCAAATACTGCGTGTTGTCATTTGTAAGTGAAAGGTCAATAATGAGAACACATGGACACATAGAGGGAACAACAGACACTGGGACATACCAGAGAGGGGGATAGAAGGAGTGGTAGGACCAGGGAAAAATGAGTAATGGGTACTAGGCTTAATACCTGGGTGACAAACTAATATGTACAACAAATCCCCATGACACACGTTTACCTGTATAACAAAACTGCACATGTACCCCTGAACTTCAAATGAAAGTTAAAAAAAAACACACGGCTTTCGAGAAACCATTATTAGTATAGTAAATGTGTCTGTTTATCCTGCTACAGGAAAGCCTAGAGTTGTGGCTGCCCAATTTGAGATAAGGTCTAATAGGAAGAAAATGAGAGAACCTTCATACTACTGGTGCAAACATTATTTTTTCCACTGGCAAGGGTCTGAGAACATAGGCCTTCTTGTGCACGAACATTCTTCCCATCACCACTAGCAACTCGTCCTTTCTTCTTACTTGATTGCTGCCTATAGTATAAAAGTAAGATGTTACTACATGAGCTTTTTGTAGCAGCAAAGCGAGTATGTTTAATCATCAATGTTCTTCTCAGGCTAGCGTCTTTCATTGTGTTGATTAAAGCTACACTGCAGGCTGGGCGCGGTGGCTCACGACTATAATCCCAGCACTTTGGGAGGCCGAGGCGGGTGGATCACGAGGTCAAGAGATCGAGACCATCCTGTTCAACATGGTGAAACCCCGTCTCTACTAAAAATGCAAAAATTAGCTGGGCATGGTGGCATGCGCCTATAGTCCCAGCTACTTGGGAGGCTGAGGCAGGAGAATTGCTTGAACCCAGGAAGTGGAGGTTGCAGTGAGCCGAGATTGCACTCCAGCCTGGGTAACAAGAGTGAAACCCTGACTCAGAAAAAAAAAAAAAAAAAAGGCTACACTGCTGCCTCCTCAATCCAAGAATATGGGAAACCAACTGGATAGAGGGATGCTGATACCTTACTTTGCTGTTTGAGTCAAACAGGAGAGCTGTGGTTCCTACCTTCATCAACTGTGATGAGCTGGAGAGAGATCGGAACTGGTTAGAGTATTTCTTACATCAAACTCCTTAAGAGCCCTTATCTTTTCTAAATTCCAGAGATTTAGAGTTCTTAGATTTCGTAGTAAAATAAATAGCTGGTTCTATATTTTCAAAGTAATTTTCAAAGAATGTTTTCAAAGGAATATTTTTGATTCAATAAACTCCGAATGTGCTCTGTATATTTATTTGTTTTTGGTTGCAGTACCCAACTCCACACTGATTTCTCCCAAATTTTCAATTTGTAATTTAATTCATGTCTTATGATGTTCCTTTGGTGTATTCTAAGAACCACCTGAATGACTTTAATGAACTTTTTCTCTACGCTAATATTTCAACAATCTGGCAGACAGAGTGAGCTTTATTCAACCTAGAGGGTAATTAAGTATCACACATCGAAAACATGACAGAGAAAAATTTTTATAAAAGTTTTATTAAAGTTATGATTCACCTAGTTGGGTTCTTAGCTCTGCAGATTTTAAAATATCAAACAAAAAATGAAGTTAAACAGGCCAAAAAAATGTAAAGTAGAAAAGACTAATTGCTTCTCAAGATCTCTTGAGAAGTCTCCAGGAAGGGACAAGTGGCAGCAGCCAGGATCATGGACTTACTGGCTGTGTGACCTGGGTCTTGTGCAGAACTGTTGGACCCACAATTTTCCTGTTTGTAAAATATGGTTATTAAGAGAACTAGTTTACAGAGTTAAAAAATTAAATGAGTTCATAGTAGTCACTTAAGGATTTTCTAGCACCTGATAAGCAAATATGTTTTTGATCTTACAATTATACAAATTTATAAGCCTAGCAATACTTCTCATTTTCTCTTTCTTTTTCTTAATGGTCTCAGTCCACATTCTCCACATTACTACATTCCCTAAGCTCTCAGCTCCATTTCTCCCCTGACCCAGAATTTCTTTAGCGTTACTTAACTCTACCCCCTCTACCTTCTCTGTCTGGGAATTTACTTGTGTATGTGAAGTTATCTGTTCTTCCTGAAGCCATCTTTTTCCTCCTCCTCCTCCTCCTCTTCCTCCTCCTCCTTCTTTTAAGAAGAAATTTTTTTTGAGACAGAGTTTTATTCTTGTTGCCCAGGCTGGAGTTCAGCAGCACAACCATGGCTTCCAGCAACCTTCACCTTCCGGGTTCAAGAGATTCTTCTGCCTCAGCCTCCCAAGCAGCTGGGATTACAGCTTTCCGCCCACACACCCAGCTAATTTTTTTGTATTTTTAGGAGAGACAGGGTTTCACCATGACCTCAGGTAATCCACCAGCCTCACCCTCCCGAAGTACTGGGATTACAGGTGTGAGTCACCATGTTCAGCCGAGGCCATCTTTTTCTTTACCCATCTTTTTTTTTTTTTTATTTTTTGGAGACAGAATCTTGCTCTGTCACCCAGGCTAGAGTGCAGTGGTTCCATCTCGGCTCACTGCAACCTCCGCCCCCCTGGTTCAAGCAATTCTCTGCCTCAGCCTCCCAAGTAGCTGGGACTATAGGCGCATGCCACCACGCCCAGCTAATTTTTGCATTTTTGGTAGAGATGGGGTTTCACCATGTTGGCCAGGCTGGTCTGGAACTCCTGACCTCATGATCCACCCACCTTGGCCTCCTAAAGTGCTGGGATTATAGATGTGCGACACTGCACCTGGCTTCTTTACCCATCTTTTAATTTTAGTCCAGTGGTTTTCACCCTTGGCATTATTGGCTTTTGGGGCCAGATAATTCTCCATTGAGGGACTGTCCTGTGCTTGGTAGGAGGCTTAGCTGCACCCCTGGCCTTTACCTGCTAGATGCCAGGAATTCTCTTTCTACCTCTATGTTTTGGCAACCAAAAATGTCCGTTAGAGAGTCAAATTTACCCCTTCAGAAGAAATACTAATTCTGCCTATTTTTTTGACAATTGCCTGCTACATATTCACTGTTTTGTAATTGGGCTGTCAGAAACAGCTAGTAGCTCCTCCTAGGAGCCTGGGGAGTCCATTGTGAGAGGAACATTCTTCTCTGATAGTTAGAGGCCTCAGTACAATCCCTTCTTCACATCCTGCCCCCTCCTCCACCCCTCACTGCCTCACAATTCCAGCATAAAAAGACTCTACAGAATCCTGAATTTTCCAGGCCTAGAGCTAGAATTCTGCACTTTCTCTGTGGAGGTGTGAGATCTCAGGGGCAGATGGGAGGGCACACTTCCAGCCCCACCTAGGGAGAGACAGAGTGAAATGCCGAGGGAGACGCTGGTGGTAATGAGGACAAGAAGCTTTATTTTTTGACAATGTCAGGCACAAGCACTGCCAATCCTCCACAGGTACAGGGGTAAGGGAATATATGACATTTTGGACATAAAACAGGAAGTGCTTTCTAGAGAGAGCTCAGATCCTCTGCAGGAAAACCCCCAGCTCAGCCTGTGAAAGTCAGAAAAGGGTATCTGGGAAAGCGTGCATCAGCATGGGGCTGTTCCCGGTCCCCTGGGATTCTTGTTTCCTCCAAAATCGCTTATCTCGGCCTCAGGATCTGGATCAGCAGCAGCCCCCAGAACTGTGGCCACAGCCGGAGCCCCCG
>CAUYLG010053045.1:0-41819 GCA_963573385.1 Cacajao melanocephalus
ACTGCATTCTAGCCTGGGCAGTAGAACAAGAATCCTGTTCTCTCTCCCTCTTTTCCTTCCTCTTTCTTTCTCTCGTACAGTCTTTTTTTTTCTTTCTTTCACTCTCACTTTCTTTCCTCTCTTTTTCTTTCTTTCCAAAAATAAAAAAAATAATAAAAAAAAAAGAAATATGTATACATACATACAACCCATTTAGTCATACATGCACACACCCTGTCTTGTGTGTGTGTGTGTGTGTGTGTGTGTGTGTATGTGTGTGTGTGTATGAAGATTTTTTTTTGATTTACTTGCATTTTATTTGGAAACTCTTGTTTATGGTCTTAAATTAGATTAACTCATAATTTATCTTGTTCTTACTCTCCTTGTTCTTGTAACACGATTCTGCTGGCTTCTCATGGGGTAACCAGATAAAGCTGGAAAATAAGTAGTAGAAAGTAATTTAGGTAGTCTTCAGAACAAATGGAAGTAGAATGTTGAGCCACGGTAACATGTAAGACGGGAGTGGAGGCATTGGAGAGAAAACATATCAAGGGAAGAGGATTACCTTTAGACTTCAAGTCAAGTGTGCATGTTAAAATATTAAGACTAAGCATTAAAGAATAGAAACAATATATAACTCTTGAACCATAGAAGTGGAAAAGGGAGAATGCAATCTGTTCAGTTTTGTCTTTAATCATTTATTGTCTGACATTCTTGGGTCTAATCCTGCTGTGGACTGTTCTGCAGATTCTTATATGTGGCATCCTCCTATTTTTTTTTAACTTTTGGAAGATGAGTTTATATTCAATGGGGCTGGTTTGAGAGAATCCTGTGGGGCTGTGTTGAGGTCTCGTCCTCCAGAGAAGTTTGATGTTTGCTAGTGCTAGGTGGTGAGTGGGAGGAGCATGGGGATATCACAAACTCAGGGCCTTGGTTTGTGTTAATGTCTTCTCCTGTGGGTTCTCAGACTTGACAGATAGTCTAACTTCAAATCCCAACCTTGTGTGATTTGTGGGCCTAGAGTCACGATTTTCTTAAGGGATTCTTATTTTCTAACATGGAGCCTGAGCTTCAGACAAAACTTCCTTGCTCTACCCAGTGCAAGTAGAAATATCATTTTTTTTTTTCTGATCTACTCACTTACTGATAGGAAGATCTTTGAGGCTGCTAGCTTGTTGGGTGGGTCTCAATTCCCAACTCACTGCCTCAGTCAAGGGCTCATCTATTTCCCAGCAGTATTTAAAGCCCTGTCCCCATGATCTCTGACAATCTGCTGCCTAGATAGCTTTTCACCTTTGTTTAAGTTCCCTCTTAGCTTAGCAGTGCATCTAAGGACTATTTATTATACTTTATCCAGCACATCTTAGTTTTTTTAGTGAATTTTTCCATTCCTTCCTCTTAGGACTGACACAGAATTCTCTTCACAAATTTGGCAAGTATGATGATGTGTACTTTTTCTCAGCATGGTAGACAATGGGCTATAATAGATAAAAAGTACTTTTATCAACTTAACAATATATGTGTTCCACGGTTTCTTTTTGCATATGTGTATATCACGTTGCTATACATTATTATTCTATAAGAAGTAGCACTTTATATACTTTTTCAGATAAAACTTCTGAAATTTACTAGTTGCATATTCTTCAGCAATTTTAAGAATTCTAGTTTTAAATAATTTTTAGTGGATATCAGTATTGTTTTGTGGCCTATTTTCTAGTTCTTGTGACAACACGTCTCACTTTTTAAAATTTCCAATTTGAAGCTCTAAGAAGGATGAGGACATTTTTTTTCTTGTTAATAGACAATGGAATTTAAATAAATTCTGTGCTGTCTCTTTTCTAATCTTTTTTTGGAGAAAGAAAATAGGCCTGATTATTTTGAATTTAAGAACAAGAATTTAAAAAATCTTACAGTTCATTCTTACCTTAATTTACAAATGAGACAATTGAGATTCAGAACAGTTTTGGAACTTATTGAAGAACAAATTAGCTGATTGAACATGAGAATCAGAAAGAGATCTACTTAACTAAAGCTACAAATCAGGCCCCTGCTCACTCTACTGTATTTTAACAAAAGTAGAGAAAGTAAGTTGGTTTGATAGCTGACTCATTCACTAGAAATTTGTGTCTGAGTGTACTTTATTCATCCGTCATTAAGTCAGGGTCTGCAAGACAGACCCCCACAAGTAGTGACCCCGACATATTACTAGTTCTTTATCAGCGTAGATTACAGTCTCCCTTAGAGTAGCTCAGTAGATTACATGCTTACGTTAATCTCTAAATACTAAACCACAGTGGTGTAATTACTAGTATGGGAGTTTATGCCAACTGTTCCCTTTTCCTTTCGGCTAATGAATATGTAATTGTTTTTCAAGAGATTAAAGAACACATCAAATATACTGTGAGCGACTCCAGGCAGGCACTCGGATGCATCGGTCCTACCCCTAGAAGGCATAATGCAGTGCCACGCCCAACCCAGTATCCTATAAATGTTCATGAATGTGTTCATGGGTGAATGAAGTGCATGGTGAAGATGAACACCATATGTGACTCTTAGAGTTTAGGCTTGGTAGATTTGTTATAACTTATTTTGAGATCACACAGCAAGGTGAGGTAAATTTCTGAGATTTGGAACATCTCCTCTATAGAGCAGCCAGTGAGACTACTTCCCTCCAACCCTATCGTCCTAAAACAAAATAATTGGTGGATGAGAAAACGGACATGAATATGAACTTCTTTTTTCAGTTTTGAGGACAACGTAATTTGGGAATAATGCTATCTTCTTTATGTTTTTGTTTCTTGGGCAGGGCAAAATTCCGTTATAACTTCTTATTACAGAGAAGTTTCTAATTATAGTGATTTGGATTTTACAGTAATGAACTTTTTAGAAAAATACTTATTGAGCTTTGTATGAGTGTATTTTTGTTCTTCCCAAAATTTCTTGCAATAAATATGAGCTACTTTTTAAAGATGAAAAGAAAATCATCTATAATCTTACCTATATAAATTTTACAAAATTGTCATTCTGTGTATTGCTTATGATTCCCTCCTATTTTGCATTCTGTTTTTCTTCAATAATACAAAAAATTGTCATTCTGCTTTAGTGTGTTAATTATTCAATTCAGTGGTTTTTGAATCAGCATATTTAAATTTATTTTTGAAAACGTGTTACAATTTAAATCATGTCTCATTTTTACTTAATAAGAGAAAATTAATACGTTTACATTCTGCTTCCCCATTTCAAGTTTTTATCTATATAGTAAGTAAGTTTAATCCCAGATTATTAAATTGCTATTTTATTAATAGGTATAGCTTCTTTCAAGAATTATTTTTGAGATTTGCTTTATGTTTTGTAACCTTATGAAGAACAATTATTTAGAATCATGTTCTGTGGGTTTTAATGCTTGCTGCCAGGATCTTGTATTTATTGCCTGTGTGTTTGTTTTTTTTTTATGACTTAAATAATGTATATACTTTCTCTAGGAAGAAAGTATAGATGAAATGTAGATGGCATTCTTTCTGAATATTCACATTTCTATGACTGTTTTTTATTGTCCTCATATGAAAACATCAATGTGGTTAGCATGTATCTTAAAAAATTTCTCTGCATAATGGGTCTGTTCTTGGCAATTCTGATTCTCTTTCTCTTTAGATATTTGACTTGTTAATTAATTTAGTTTTTTCCTCTAAACTCTTAGAATTTTTCTTTACCGTTGAGATCCCAAAATCTCATCAAGATATGCCTACATTTTAGTTGCTTTTAGTTAACTTTGTTTTATAATCTGTATAAACAAATCAGTAATCTGAGATCTTTCTTTTTAGGCAAAAACTTGTCTTCTGTTTGGAGCTGTGTTTCTTCAGCTTTATTCTAATCTTTCTTGGATTCCTGGTGCCTCTTCAGTTTTTTTCCTATATGTGCCTTCTTTTCTTTGGTTCTTGTCATCTCTCTGACTCTTTCTTTTGTTCTTATCATCTCTGACACTTCTGAGTGTTGGGTTAATGAATTTCTTGTCTTCTACCTGCCATTTCAGTTTTCTGGAATTTTTATACTTCATTTCATTGCCTGCATTGCTGTTTTTAATTCAGAAATTGTTTTTCAGTTTCTTCTGGTAGGCACAATAATGGCTTCCAAATATATCCATTACTTAATTCTCAGAGCCTGTGGCTACTACCTTGCATAGCAAAAGGGACTTTTCAGATGTGTTTCAGTTAAAGATGTTGAGATGGGGAGAGTCTCTTAGATTATCTGGGTGGGCTCAGTGTAATCACAAGAGTCATCAAATGTGGAAGAGGAAGGAAGAAGATTGAGTGTCAGCCATGTGAGAAAAACCTGACTAGTCATTACTGACTTTTGAAGATGACAGGTGGCCATGAGCCAACAGATACGGGCAGCCTCTAGAATTTGAACAAGACAAGAAAATGGATTCTCCCCTAGAGCTTCTGGGAAGAAACACAGCCCTGTCCTCTCTGTGATTTTAGCCCCATGAGACCTATTTTGGACTTCTGACCTCTAGGACTATAAGATAATAAATGTGTATATTTATGCTGCTAAATTTATCGCAGTTTGTTAAAGTAGCAATAAAAAACTATTTTAGTGAAGATTTTGCTGATTTCTTTTGTCTTCATAATGACTTGCTTTATTTTCATTGTTACTATATTAACAAAACACATTGAGAACAAAAATCAGAGATGTCCCATCATTTAATCTTTTCTATCTCTTCTTTTTTTTCCCTCCCATACATCTGCCTCAGTGGGAGGTGATTTCTTCTTCAGTGGGAGATCAATGGTCATCTCCTTTGATTACATTTTTCCCTGCTTTGTTCCATAATTGTTTTTCTGTCATTATAGCCCTGACTATCTTATTGGCTTATAGTCCAATTGCAGTTAAATTGGATTCTCTCTGAACTATGTGGGTTTTCTGCCTGAGTCTATTAGCTCCTGAAGAAGTAGGACAGCCCATTCACACTGCCCTTCTGACTACTATTGGAGATGCTTTAAGAGTCTCCACTGCTTATTCTCCTGACTTGTTGCTTTCTGCAAACAATTAGAGAGGAGATTTAATTCCTCCATCAATTCAGTCCTATTGTCATAAATCTAACTGAAATTCCTCTCACTTCTTCTCAGGCATATTATACCCTCCCTATTTTTAATTCCTGGTATATTTTCTACTCGTTCAATATTTAGCTGCTAATATTCATGAAATGAGTTCTTATCCAGAATACTCTTAGTATAGGATTTTAAATCTGAAATAGACCTTATGTATAAGTTAGTCCAATTTCCTCATTTCACAGATGATAAAATTGAGAGTTATGTCATTAAATATGTTTGAGTTTTATGATATTACATTCAGTTGTTGAGAGAAAAGAAATGGCATAGGACAGGGCACTTTTCTCTACCATTAGAGAAAATCTGTCAGTTTTACTCATCTTCGTACATTGTGGCTTAAAAAGATAATTTATACTTTTTTTTAGTGTTTCTCTGCTGGAAGGGCTAAGAAGCTGCATATATCTCTGCTTAACTTTGTTGCTACTTAGTTCTCAGAAGTTGGAATGCTGTGAAATAATATATGCTTGGTATTCGGTTTAAGCATTTCTTGATTCAGAGAAGGTAAATAGAGACAAATGAAAAGAAGAAACTTTTATATTTGTCTTGACAAGGTTTAAATATCCTTTACAGAAAGGAAATTTGTAAAGTTTAAACATTTTTGGAAATATCTTAAATGTATTAAGGAAATCAATATATATTTATCATAGAGTCCATGGAACAGTTAGATACTACACAACAATGAAGAAAGAAGCTGGAATCTCTGCCCCTATAGGGTTTCATAGCCTAGTGTAGAGGGGATTAACAAATAACTAAGCAGTTATGATACAGTGATTCCCTGGATCAGCAGCCTTGGCATTACTTGGGGCCCTACCTCAGATCTACTGAATCAGAAGTTCTTGGGGGTGTGTCAGCAATCAGTGTTTTGCAAACTCTCGGGTAATTCTGATACAGGAAACTGCTGTTTTCACTGTTGAGAACCAGAGTTGAGAGAGAGAGAGAGAGAGAGAGAGAGAGAGAGAGAGAGAAGAGAGAGTGAGAGCACAGCACATTAAATACAGCTGAAGCTGAGAGTTTGAGTCATTAATGTCTTGAGGCTGGAAAGGCAGGTAAGTAAGGTATGATAAGATGATTGAAGAGTCTAGACTTTTATCTAACGTGCACTCATAAGCCATTAAAACATGTCCAGTAGGGAAATAGCTTGATCAAATTTTTTTTTTTTTTTTTAAGACGGAGTCAGAGTCTTGCTTTGTCACTGAGGCTGGAGTGCAGTGGCATGATCTTGACTCACTGCAACCTCCACCTCCTGGGTTAAAGCTATTCTCCTGCTTCAGCCTCCTAAGTAGCTGGGATTACAGGCATCCACCACGTCTGGCTAATTTCTGTATTTTTAGTAGAGAGGGGGTTTCACCATTTTGGCCTCTGACGTCAAGTGATCTGCCTATCTTGGCCTCTCAAAGTGCTGGGATTACAGGCATGAGCCACTGTGCCTAGCTAGAAACAAGGTTTTTGAAACGGTAGGAAGGTTTGGGAAAGTACTTGGGTGACAAAGGGCACAACTTGTCTGCTGTAACAGAAGAGATGAATGGATTATTGAACAGATAATTTTATCTTTTTGGTGGGAGAAAAGTGAGGAGGGAGTTCCAATCTGATTATTTGTCTTTTTCTCTGGCAACTCTAATGAAGAAAGGGAAGATGGGGTTCAAAAGTTGGAGAATGACAGATAAGTTTAAAATAGTCATTGTGCAGAATATGTAGAGTAATAACTGGGGGGAACCAGATTATCATGTAGCATTGAAGTTCTGGTTAAGGATAGACATCACTAATTTATACTGGGATCAATCTGCAGATGTGTTGGTTTTCCCTAACTTTTCTCAGAAGCCTTAGTGTACATGTGGAAATAGCAACAAATTGGATTCATCCAAGACTGATACTATTCTAATATATTGTTTTGGAAGTACAATGGGATAAAGAGATGGAAAGATAATGGCTTCAGCTCCTTTATCTAAAGGTTCCAAAATCCAAGAAACTCTGAAAACTGAAGATTTTTCATAATTCATTTGGTTTCAAAACTCCTCTGAATGAATTGATATGAGGCTATTTATGCCTTCATATATCAAATTTAATATAGGTCTTCATGTTTTGCTTTCTAAATTGTATGACTATGGAGTCCTGCCCTAAACTCTGCTGAGGATGTTATATTGTATGTGGAATATGAACTGTGTAACTGTTCTTAAAACCAGAAAAATTCTGAATTCTAAAGGAATCCTGGTTGGGTGCATTGGCTCACACCTGTATAATCTCAGTACTTTGGGAGGCTAAGGGGGGTGGGTGGATCACTTGAGGTCAGGAGTTCGAGACCAGCCTGGCAAACATAGTGAAACCCTGTCTCTACTAAGGAAATAAAAAAATTAACCAGGCATGGTGGTATGCTCTTGTAATTCCACCTACTTGGGAGGCTGAGGCAGGACAATTGCTTGAACTTGGGAGGCAGAGGTTGCAGTGAGCCAAAATCACACCACTGCACTCCAGCCTGAGCAACAGGGTGAGACTGTCTCAAAACAAAACAAAACAAAACAAAAAAGGAAGCCTGACCCCAGCATCTTCAAGAAGAGATTGTGTTTCTGTGTTAGCAATAAAGAGGTTGAAAGGATATACTAGGGAATCTAAGCTAGAGAAGGGGAAAAAAAGGGGACGATGGGGAGGGTAATCCACTGGGAAAAATAGCAGAGTCAAGAAAGTAGGTAATTTCAAAGAACTGAAGTATTGGGGGTCAAGTGAGAAAATTAAAGAATGGGAAGTTGTGATGAGTAATTAGAATGTCTCTAATTTCCAAAGGGAGTCAGTTTTGGGTGATTACAATGTCCAGGGTGTGACCATGGAGGTGGGCAACTGAGCTATAATGGAATGAGGGATGAGGTCAAGAGAATGAGAAGTAAGAAAATTAGATGGATGACCCAGAGTGATGGCAAGATTTGGGATGGAATGGGACACCATGAGCTAAGTTTTTCTTCAATGAATGAGGGACGTGGAAGGTACAAACAATACCAAGATGTGTATGTAAGACAAGGTCTTCACTTTTTCCCTGGACTGTGATCTCTTTAAGAAGCAGACAAGTAAAGAGATAAATAATTATACAGTGTATTAAGTATGATGTTTGAAGCATAATCTAAAAGCAATTGAAGTCTAGATAAGGAAAAGAGACTTGAGATGCCTGGGTAAGTCAGAAGACTAACCACTTAATTGTTTCATATTGTTCTTGGAATTTTCAGTGTTTGATAAACATTTATATGTAACCTATGGATATTCAGTAGAATATCTGATCAATAATAGTGGTTAAAAGTCTTATATATCTTAGGTAATTTATTAGACAAAAAGCAAAATAAAAATCAAAAAGTAGAATGTGAACTGTCTTCAAGATATATTTTTCAATTTTGGGACTTCCGGGTAAGCATAAGACTTCAAGAGGGACTTACTTTATGTGACGCATAATTTTCTAATTTCTCTTTTGTTACTTATTTTCTAATTTTGTTTACATAGTTTTGTTGACTATATTATTCTATTTTAAACCATCTCAATTCTTTTTAGATTTGTAAGAATATAAATAATCAAATATATTCTTATCAATGATAATTGAAAAATAAGTAAAAATGTTATAAAATGTTATCACTCCACACTTTAAAAAAATAGGCTGCGTCTAATCTAAGTATATTTTGCTTGCAGAGCATTGTCGAAGTGTCAGCTACTCTCTGGAGGTTATGTTGGGTCCTCCATAAAGAAAAAAAATTTCTCAAGTTATAGATTGATTGACAAGTGCTATTCTGGGGTTAAGGAGTTGTGGGGGTAGGCAGTGCTGACCACAGGAATGTTGAGCAGCAAATGCTGGCTTTGGGCAAAGAACCTTTGATGCACAGTGACTTCTTTGAAATGTTGGGAATGATGGTCCTTGTGGGAACCTGCATTACAAAATGTCTATCCCCACTGAGAATAGAAATGCAGAATAATAGGGCAGTGATACCATATCTAGAAACCAACTGTGTTTATAGATTCCCTAAATAACAGGTCAAATAGATTTTACTATGGTAAATATTCCAGTTGCAATATTCTGCAACGTTTTTGTCTGTCTCAAGTATTTTAAGCAAGATTTCTGGGCCATGTGGCTTTTCTAGTAGACTTCAATGACATGCAACCACTGAGCAGAGACCTTATCATTTATTTTACTCCAACCGCCTTTCATCTTGAGGACAGTAATATTGTAAGAAACCTTGGGGTTTCTACATAGTCACGAGATGGTGTGCAGGACCAAATGTTCACATTCTTTGCTTTTGGTTTTCTGTTGCATGTGCTATAGAAGTCTTGTGTTATCTCTATAGCTTTAAATTTGAGTCTGTGGCTTGGTTTTCATCATCTTTTCTTCTTTTTCTTTTAGTTCACAGCCATGAGTGAACCACAGTGCTTCTACAACGAGTCCATTGCCTTCTTTTATAACCGAAGTGGAAAGCATCTTGCCACAGAATGGAACACAGTCAGCAAGCTGGTGATGGGACTTGGAATCACTGTTTGTATCTTCATCATGTTGGCCAACCTACTGGTCATGGTGGCAATCTATGTCAACCGCCGCTTCCATTTTCCTATTTATTATTTGATGGCTAATCTGGCTGCTGCAGACTTCTTTGCTGGGTTGGCCTACTTCTATCTCATGTTCAACACAGGACCCAATACTCGGAGACTGACCGTTAGCACATGGCTCCTTCGTCAGGGCCTCATTGACACCAGCCTGACGGCATCTGTGGCCAACTTACTGGCTATTGCAATTGAGAGGCACATTACGGTTTTCCGCATGCAGCTCCACACTCGGATGAGCAACCGGCGGGTGGTGGTGGTCATTGTGGTCATCTGGACTATGGCCATCGTTATGGGTGCTATACCCAGTGTGGGCTGGAACTGTATCTGTGATATTGAAAACTGTTCCAACATGGCACCCCTCTACAGTGACTCTTACTTAGTCTTCTGGGCCATTTTCAACTTGGTGACCTTTGTGGTAATGGTGGTTCTCTATGCTCACATCTTTGGCTATGTTCGCCAGAGGACTATGAGAATGTCTCGGCATAGTTCTGGACCCCGGAGGAATCGGGATACCATGATGAGTCTTTTGAAGACTGTGGTCATTGTGCTTGGTAAGTTTTGTCTTGGCTGTAACTTACTTTATAGATTCCCAATGGCTTAACATAAACCACATTCTTTTATGACAGTGGTAAACACAGTATGAATATTCACCAGGTATATATGCAGGAATTACAAGGGGATGAGGCACCTTTATATTAAATGTCAGCTTATGAGTTTTTCTAAAATTATAGAATTAGCGTTAGGGAAACATGAGTCTCAGTGGTACAATATAAATGATGATGATGTAAAAGATGTCATTGAAGAGTTTGGCCATCTAATATTGAAAATACCAGAATTACCAATCAAACTCATTTAGTTTTTCTTACAGCCTAAATTGCAGAACTTTTGCATTGTGCTCTCTGTATTACAGATTTTCAGATAGAAAGTAGAATATGAATATGCTTCCATATATAGTTATTTTTATTAGTCTTTTCTGTAATTGTTACTACATTATAGGTAAGTATATCAAGGTTTGCTGAACAAAACAGATCGGAATTAATGATATTCTCTGATGGTCATCTTCATGAAAACTTCCTTCTTTTCTTTTAATTTTCTATTTGTAGTAATGATGGTTAATTCATATTTCAAGGTGAGGAGCAAGATTTGTAGACCCAAATAGCTTCTGCTTTTAAATAAGCATTGTTTTTCCTGGATGAAAAATTCATAATAGTGATCAAGAATAATATATTTATTCACTTATGTGTGTAGAAGGTAGTTAAAGAGCACCTACTATATTCTAGGCTCTGTGCTGGCTCTTGGAGATATACCCATGAAAAGGACAGATATGGACATTTCCTTTGGAGCTTAGAGTGAGAATTTTTAAAAATAATTACCCAGTGGAATTACATATTCTCCATAGACTATATTCAGGTTAACATTTGATCAGCTTAAAAAAAATCTCTTTTTAAAACCTTTCATCATATCATCTTTCCCTATGGAAATTGAAAAAACCTTTTATCACCTCCTCTTTCCTCACATAAATTCAATGTGAAGAGTTCATATAATTCTCTGTGCTCCAATTTGTATAGCATTTTTGAGTGATTGTAACATGAAATTATGTGGCTCCTCTGGAACTCTGGGAATTCCCTTAATTTTAGCCACTTGAAGGAGATAGGTCTTAATGATCATTAAATAAAGCAGATTGATGCATAGGGCCTGTCTATTTTGGTTAGGGTGAATGCATTATGGACGTCATTTCCAGCTATACCTGTTGACCCTCTTGTAGGCCTGTGAGAATAATAACTAAGCCTTGGGATCATTGACACACCTAAAACCTTGCCTAATTGACTGAAACACTGAGAACCCCATCACCTCAGATATGAGATTGTCTTATTCCATCCAGTGAAGATTAGTGAACAATAAAAATGGTTCCTCTATATGTTTATTAACAAGACCTTAATCACACCTATGTCACAAGGCCATATTTTCCATGATGTGGATGAAACACATCTTGGTTTACCATGGATGCTATTTTTGTATGAAATAAAACATGAGATGTTAAATAACATGAGACATTGTACTTCTATATTGACTCAAATGTTTATTTGCTGATGATCTAAATGTTGGTTGACATTTTTTATATACATTAACTTTTTCTATTACAGTGCTACTCATAGTTCACAGAATTGCCAGCAGCAAATGACTACTGAACTTGGACTACTAACCTGCGAAGTTCTTGTTTTAATTTTGACCTTTGTATAATATCTTGTGTATTCCAGTGCGCATTGTACTGAATGATTTATGCAATACTAACTTTTGTGCCTCATTGGGTTGTTCTTCAGGTTGAAATAATCATTTTGAGGCTATAGGAGCTAGTGTTTTAGCGTATATCTGCCCTAAATGCCTCTTTCCCATGCCTAACCACTACTACTATACAACCACTAACTTCAAAATAAGAGAAATAATATTTAAACTACTATACTCCACAAAGATCGAATGCAGTTGACAGCTTTGGAATAAATAGCATGATTTTTAAAGCTGTGAGATGGAAGAAGTTTTAGAAGAACATAGGAAATCCCATCAGGGTGATGGGTGAAGGTATTTGGTGAAGAAAGATGGGAATATGATTGTAATATAGGAAGCAGAAATTAAATGGACCATAGCCGTTTCGAGAAAAGTAGTGAGAATAAGAGAATGGGCAGGATGTGGGCAAGGAGTGGTTGGAAAGCTTAGAATAGGGAAGTCACAATCCTAACAGATGTTTGTCAAGGCATGGTGCCTAATGCCATTCGTACAATATGCTCCCCTGTTTGAACTGTAAATGTCCATCCTTAGATAGGCATGGCAATATGGAAGACATGGGTTGGTCTTGTCATGATGTAGGCAAACCCCAAAATTGGGGCTCAGCCTGGGAGAGTTCTTGTCTCTGCCCAGGAAGGAATTCAAGAGTGAGCCAACAGTGAAAGAAAGCAAGTTTGTTAGGGCAACGGTATACAGCAAAATGACTGCTCCATCGGCAGAGCAGGGCTGTCTCCTAGGCAAGATAGCACAGAGTAGCACTCATGGATTGCTGCCTAGCTATATTTATACCCACTCTCCCCTTCCCTCCCCTCCCCTCCTTTCCCTTTCCCTTTCCCTTTTCGAGACAGAATCTTGCTGTGTCACCCAGGCTGGAGTACAGTGGCACAAACCCAGCTCACTATAGCCTGGACCTCCTGGGCTCAAGCAGTCCTCCCACCTCAGTCTCCCAATTAGCTGAGAGCTGAGACTAGAGGTGCATACCACCACACCCAGCTTTTTTTTCTTTACTTTTTCTTTTTTTTTTTTTTTGTAGAGACGGGGTTTTGTCATGTTGCACAGGCTGGTCTTGAGGTCCTGGGTTCAAGTGATCTTCCTACCTCGGCCTCTCAAAATGCTAGGATTGTAGGTGTGAGCCAGAATGCCTGGGCCTCCACTCTTACTAAATATAATTAAGCAGATTATTCAAGAACTTCCTGGAAAAGGGATGGGGAGTTCCTGAAACCATGTAAGATTAACTTCCAAGTCATTGCCATCACATTTGTAAACCCTCATGGTGCTGGTAGGAGTGTCTGATGCAAATGTATTATAATTCCTGGTACTTGCTGATTTGGGTTGGTTGCTACATCCTGTTTTGATCAGCAGGGTTGTGAAAACAAGTCTTGCTGACCTCCCACTTCAGCAGGAACAAGAATTCTGGTCTACTCGAAATTCTCTTTGTAAATTAGTCCGTTGATAATCTGGTTATTTTACTTGTTTGTGCACATTTGGTTTTTAATATTTGTCTTCACTGCCGGACTGCCAGCTTTGTGAGGTCAGGCAGGATTGTAATGATTTGTTGTCTGTTTTTTCTACATTGCCTGTCACGGCTGTTTGGTACATGGTAGGTACTCAATAAATGTTGAGTGAATGCATGTGATGACAAAACCAAGTTTCTGTGCCTTCAAAACTGAAGACCAGAGCTGTAATGAATCACTACAGTAAATGCTACTTTATTCAGCTATGTGGGAGCCAAGCCTAGCAACTCGCTTACGTTCCATGCTTTCTAAAATACAGCAGCTTGGAAAATGCCTGGCTACAATGGGTGCTCAGTAAGTAATATATTTGTTTTAATTTCATTTATTCTGGGAATGATCAAAATGACTCCTGGGTTTTAGACCTATTCAGTCTTCACGATCAAGAGAACAATTTGTTGGTCAGCAACTGAATTCCTATGAGTCAACTTATATTAAAATAAAGGCACCTTTGAAATTAATGATGGGCAATGTCAGTGGCTGGTTTTTAAGCATGATTTTGCATTTAGCTGCTTTTGAGTGAGTACTGGATCTTAATAATTATTTTTAGTTGTGAAATACTTATGTGGCATAAATCATGTGCTATCTTAGAAATCAGTATTTGTAAATAACAACCCTACGGAGTATAGGTACTATTATTGATTTGTTATCCTTATTTTCCAGATGATAAAGACAGAGGTAAGGAGAGGTTAGGTAACTCTTCCACCACCATACAGGTAGTAAGTATGGGGGCTGGGATTCAAGGTCAGGTGCTTGGGTTTCAGAGCCCAAGTATTTTTCCCTCCATGTTATTCTACTTCTCTTTAATCAAAACAACTAGCAGTACATGCTGTATTTAGTTATGACATTTGAACAGCAAGCATGTGCTATTAAATTGAAACACTGTGATCTCATTTGTTTCTGTTGAAACTGCCTAGCCTTGCTGCCTGGGCTTTGTTTCCCTGGGCAGAGAAAGCTTTTAAGGCAGGAATCTTTTCTTCCTTTTGCTTCTGATGACTCTCATTTCATCCACCCTTTTCTACTGTTTGTTGTTACAGCACCACTAACGAATGGCTTCTGACTGAGGGAGGATTTTGTTCAAGGTATAGTTAACTCGAAGGTTCATTGTCCTAGCATGAAGTCATGTAATCCCCTCCCTAGGCTTGAAGTCTCCCTACTTGACATTTTACCAAGAATTCCTTCTGAGTCGGTTCCACCATTGAATCAGAGTGGCAGTCAAGATGTTCTTCCTTATTTGACCATGGCGTGTCGAATTATAAGTCCTTTCCTTTCTGGCTGTATTCTTTGTGATGACACTTCTGTCCGGGATACTTAGAAAGGAGGAAAACCAGAATTTGAAAAGAGAAAATAACGGTTAAGTTGTGGAAATTTTTACATCTGAGTCCTGGGAGAGGCATAAAGTAAAATGAATCCAGGTGTGGCTCATCTCTTTGGGGAGAAAGGGAGACAAAACACTGTTTTTCTAGTTTGATCTGTTCTGGTTGGAAACAATCACCATGGAAGCCAAATTACTCCTTATGTGCTATATACTCCGTGCTAGGTTCAGTACACAGCCCTACTCTTCCTGTGTTGTTTATATTCTTACATCAAGGAGTTACATTTTCCTCATTTTACTTTGAGGGAACTGAATTAGGATAGGATAAGTAACTTGTCTAAGATGGTTCTTTTTGTAAGTGGCAGAGCTGGAAATCAGCTGTCAGATTCTTGTAGACCATGCCTTTTGGCCGCAGGACACGGACTCTTCACATACCATGGTGACTGTCACCAGTGGTGACAAAAGTGGTGGGAGTCAGATAAGTTTAAGACCATTATTTTCTTGTTCATTCTGATGAAAGATTTAATTTGGCTGTAGCCTGTTAGCAAATCTATATGTACTTCTCTGTTCAGTTTACTTCAACAAACATATTGTTGAGTGCTAATGGTGTGCTAACGGATAAAAGAAAATTCTTTACAGAGCCTATGATGTAGTAGAGGAGACTAAACAAGAGCTGCAAAGCACTCTGGTTCATGTGGTAGTAGAGTTATGGGCAGAGAGGGATGATGAGTAGAGGGATGGGAGGGGCTCCCAGAGGAGGCAATATTGAGCTGAGTCTTGCTGGATGTAGAGGAGCTTGCCTTACTGTAGCATTGGGTGGAGGAGATGGTGACCAGTTCATGAGCAATGATGATAACCTTTGAGGAACTCAAAGTAGTCAGGTGTGATTAGTGTATAGTAGATATGGCAGATGGAGTTTTGACAAGAGGATCAAAATCTTTATAACATACTAAGAAGTTTGAGCTTCTGTCTGTGGGAGATGGGAGACGCTGAAGGGTTCCCCAAGATCAAAGATCCTTATAGGTAGGATCCTCACATAATGTATCGTCCACACTGAGGTGCTTTTGGGAGTGAAAACAGGCACTAACTGTTGGGACTCTGGGGTGACAGGTGTAAATGCAGACTGTTTAGGGCAACCCAGGATGTATGGTCACCCTCCTCCAAAACTCTGCTGTTTGTTCTCTTTTTGTTTTAGAGCCGGGGTTTCACCATGATACTCAGGCTGGCCTCGAACTCCTGAGCTCAAGTGATCTGCCCACCTCAGCCTCCCAAAGTGTTAATATTATATGCGTGAGCCACCATGCCTAGCCAATATTTTTTCTACATTTTCTTTTAGCTTTTCAAATGCTACTCTCAACACTGGACTTGTATTACTGTGTATAATTGGTAAAGTTTTTTTTTTTTTTTAAAGGCTGGAATCTTCCCAGATTTAGAATTTTTAGAATTTGAAAGGATCCCTAAAATTACATCATCCAACTCCCTCATCTTACAAATGAAGAGACTGAGGCCCCCAAGTTAATTGAGAACTTCAGGTCTTAGTGCTTGATCCAAGCCAGGATCCAGGTTTCCTGACTTCTACTGAGGTACTGTTTTTATTGCCTCTGCCTTTTTCAGTCCTATCCACACTTTCCATCATCTTCTTTTTTGGGAACATCAGCATGTATTTATGTGGCTAGCCAGGATTAGGTGTAAACATTGTGGCTGTGAAGGTGACTGGTTCTCACAGAAAGAATTTCCTTGAATAGGTCTTCTTATAACCAATTGGTAATATCCCTCCCTAATAAAACCTTGAAAAAAGTCATCTGAAACTGAATTGCTTGTACATTATTAGCATCAGATGTGGTAGCTTTTCACATATATTAACATCCTGTTAGCTTTCTTGACAACAGCATTGTATTACTATTTTTTATTCCACTTGGTTTTTATATCAAGTTTGTGCGCTCTCTCTCTCTCTCTCTCTCTCTCTGTGTGTGTGTGTGTGTGTGTGTGTATTCACTTATATTCACTGAGGCAGGGCACCTCTGGAATCTACTCTTCACTCTGACATGAACTCTCTGGGTGATTCTGGGCAATTTACTTTCCCTGAGTGTTAATTTTTCTGTAGGATGAAGTTGACCAATTTGATTTCCAAGATTACTTAGGATTCTTTTTATTCTATAAATAAAATTGTAAGTACAGTAACTACTGTGGATCAACCATGTAGAGCTTTCTAGAGGAAAATTTGAAATGGGATTGAGATAGAAATAAGGGACTATGATTCTTGTTTGTATAAATGGTGCATCCCACCTTCTTTTTATTTTTTAAGGCTAGTCAAGTAGAACAGTGGGAATGGAGAAAGAACAAAGAGATCTGTAATTGGTTATCATCAATTAGCTGTGCACCTCCCTGCACTGGGACCAGCCATTACCTTCTCTAATAATAAGCTTTTAGATGCCCTATCCCCCATTAAAAGGAATGGCGAGTGTATAAAGGATCATCTCAAAGAGATGAATTTCGGGACTTTACTTTCCTGTGGAGAGCCATGTGGCAGGAAGGGAAGACTTCCCAATTGGTCCTGTTGCTAGGGGCAGGGAGTGGATACAGAGTCTCTTATTCCCTGGCCACAGGTGACCAGCTACACATTCTGTTACTCTGAAGAGAAATTAAAGCTTCCTCAAGTCTCCTGAGGTCCCAGTGGCATCCCTGAGAAGGCCTCTTTGAGGAAGAACCTGAGAGAATATTCATGAGAGCCTCGATTGTTTGGCCCACCACTAGGCTGCTTGGCACCAGGGGTGGTGGCCAGGAGAGAGTCCTTGCAAAAGCCCCACAGTGCTTCCCAGACCCCACACCCTGGGCTTGGGTCAAAATAGAAAACAACTTTCAAACACCAGCTCTTTATACCCTTTTGTTGCCCATCTCCATTCAAATATTTTTTCTCAGAAGAAACATTTAAACAGAAACCAAAAATACCACATGAACCTAACAGTTTCTTTTGAAGTGTGGACAGAGGAACCAGAATATGAAGCTTTTATTTTAGTTCCGTTGAGAGTGATTCAGGCCTTGTCTGGCTGAGACTCTTGTTCATCCAAATATGAATATTGGAAAGTCATTTACTTTTCTTTGCCATTATGGGTAATAAATGATGCAAAGATTCGTGAAATGAATTGTGACCACTGCAAATCACTGTTGCCTAGGGGTTGAGAGTTTAGATTTGGAATAAGATAGGCCAGAGTTTGTAGTTCAAATCCTGGCTCTTTGCTTATGAGTTCCATAATCCTGAATAACTGACTTAACCTCTCTGAGTCTCAGTTTCAGAATTAATAAAGTAAGAATTGTAGGCCCTTTCTCAAGTGGTTGTGAGCATTAGATGAACTGATTTATGTAAAACACATGTATGTGGCTTACAGAAAACACTTAATGGTAGCAAGTATTATGATTACCCTTAGGTTCTGTCCTCATGAGCATTCCCCTCCTTTCTCTTTTTTGACGCATCCACATCCATTCACATCTGTCTACACACGAGGTCTATGTATGATTTGATGTTTGAGGTGATGCTTCATTTCTATGACATAGTATGAAATTACTGTTGTGTTCTAGCAGATATTGGCTTGAATCATACTCCGTAAATTTTTATCTCGAATGGATGGCCTTTGCTTTTACTGCAGCTTTGCCTATGCCCTACTTGTTGAGCCTCAGGCATATTTATGAAAAAGCCTATTAGCACCCCAAGAAATGCCAATAATTTTGGCCTGCTAACTCCCCAGAGATGGTTAAATGGTGTTGACTATTAAAATGAACTTTGGAATGGAATAGGCCACTTTGTCAATATCTGTAAGAAAGTCATGAGCTCCTTCAGACGGATCTGCAGTACTTAAGACACAGCTGAAAGCCAAGGCATCATCTAGGGCCAGCAGTCCCTAAACGTTTTGGCGTCAGGGATCAGTTTCATGGAAGACAATTTTTCCACAGATGGATCGGAGGAGAGGGGATAGTTTTTGGATGGAAGTGTTCCACCTTAGATCACCAGGTAGATTCTCATAAGAAGCTCTCAGCCTAGATCCCTTGCATGTGCAATTCGCAACAGAGTTCATACTCCTATGAAAATCTAATGCTATCACTGATCTGACAGGAGGCAGAGCTCAAGCAGTAATGCTTGCTCATCTATTGTTCACCTCCTGCTACGCAGCCTGATTCCTAACAGGCCATAGACTGCTACAGGTCTATGGCCTGGGGGTTTTGAACCCCTGATCTAGGGCACCATTCTGTTTCCTTTGGATCAGCAGTGAAGGACCATGTCTGGCATGTATGGAAGAAATGGCAAGTGTTTGGGGTCATGAGACCTGATTGCTATTCTCTAACCAGCCCTGACTTCACAGTGTGACCATTTATGAATCCTTTAGTCTAGGATTCATAGTTATTTACTTAGGAAGAAAGTGATACTTATTAATAACCTCTAATCTCTGCTACCTCATGAATCTCTCTGGAGAATCATCATAGCTGTTCCATGATGCCAGGGCTTTATCTTACTTCCCCGCACATAGAACAGGGCCTGGCACTCCACTCGATGTTTTTTTGTTTTTGTTTTTGTTTTTGTTTTTAAGACAGCGTCTCACTCTGTCGCCCAAGCTGGAGTACAATGGCACAATCTCGGCTCACTGCAACCTTTACCTCCCAGGTTCAGGCAATTCTCCTGCTTCAGCCTTGCAAGTAGATGGGATTACAGGCACCTGCCACCACACCAGGCTAATTTTTTGTATCTTTAGTAGAGACGGGGTTTCACCGTGTTGGCCAGGCTGGTCTCAAACTCATGACCTCACGTGATCCACCCGTTTCAGCTTCCCAAAGTGCTGGGAATATACGCATGAGCCACCACGCCTGGCCAATATTTGTTTATTGACTATATGAAATATACCTCTTGTTCTGGACTGGGAGTTTTATAGTTTGCCTAGTTAAAATAGTAATATCCAGGTAGCCTGAAACTCAGTGCGATTTAATAATGGGTCCCATTCAAAGGGTTATTTGCCATAAGATTGCTATAATGAAGTAGCTATAGCTCCCGCCTCTCAGAACGTTAAGACTTTCAGTGCAAGCTTGTTAATAATAGTTTATTTTGTCCATAAACATGCATGAAACCTTCTAGACCCTCTGTTAGTGAATATGGCTGCAAAGATCAACAAAAATATGTATCCTGCTTTCAAGAAGCTCTCATTATAGTAGATAATGACAGATAATTTAAATAAGTGCAATATAATATGGTAAGTAAATACAACATAATATGACAAAATAGGCAAAGTGCTATGTGAATGCTGTATTCTCACCAGGCGATGTCTGAAAAAGACTTCAAGATGAAGTTGACATTGGAATTTCATCTCAGATGATGTATAGAAGTTTTCCAAGTCCCTAGGCAAATAAATTATTTCTTTTTTTTTCCTTTTTTGAGGTTTCAGAATGTCTTCAGGTGATTTTTATTACTGTTATAGCAGTTGAATTCACAGGCAGCTGTTTCATGTGAAAATATATAGTTCATTTTCAGGGGTTTACAGTGTTGGCAGCTTGAAGCATCATTTCGGATTCCCTGATACAGATTAAAAAATGAGAATGAACATAGGATGCACACACACGAACTGCCAAATTTAGCCAATAAAAATAATTTCATGGGATATACTTATGCTAAAAAAAAACCCAGTAATTTCTTTTTATTTGAAATTAAATTTTAACTGGGTATCTTGTATTTTATCTGTCAAATGTAACACACACACACACACACACACACACACTATTGGGTATTGGCTGGGAAATACAGCATTTTAGATGGCAATCAATTCTATATTACGTGGATTTTCTTTGTCGTATAGGCTTCCACATTATCCTGGAGTTCAATTTAACTACACAAGAAGTTTCACTTATTTACTATTTTGGCATTTTATTTTGAGTTGCCTTGAAATAAAGGATTGTATTCGGTTTTTAGAATCTTGTATTTGTTTCTCAGAAATCATGCGTGCTTATGAACAAGTAATGCTGTATACTTCTATGTCAAAATTGAATTTTCTCTTCCGCTACATAATCTTTGTCATGCTATTTGAAAAAAGCATTTGAATGAAATTTGTTTTTCTCACATAATTTTTTTCTTCTGTTGGTACCTTTGATATTTTTTTCTTTGAGGTCTAACTAGAGCCTGTGCCTCTGAGAAGCTACTTTTTATTCTAGTGAAGTATTTTAGCGAAGATGATAGTGTCTAGACTGAATGTGGTCATGGCTTTACTTAAACCCTGGTAGGGCTCCTGCACCCATAGAGGAGTTATTATAATGATCCAAAGCAAATATGAAGTTCTAGTAGGGTGACACAGCAATAACAGGGTCTTTTTGAAGAAATGGGATTTAATCTGGCATTGGGAGACTGGAAATTCATGGCTTCACTTATTTATCCTGCCCAAGTAGACTTTTGTTGACACAAAGAACACTGCATTTAAAATTGAGTTTTCCATGAGTTCATTCTAAACAGGTATTTCTGTGCTCCAAAAAGCTTCTCATATTTATATTGCAGGCATGAACTCATTCACTCAAGTTATTTTCCTTTCTCTTGGGAGAGAGAAGATAGCCACTTAAAAGCCTAGCCTTAAAGAACATGCAGAAAAGATGGATGAAGTGAATAGTCAAGAAGCTTTTGCTGTAGCCAACAAGTGATTCACCATTTTATGCTGAAGGGACTGGGTTTGCTAACCTTGCCAAGCATGTGGTACTCCTTTGTTTATTGGTCCAGTCCAAGAGGAAAGGCCAAGCTGTAAATTGAGAAGCTGGAATCAGTGAGTTTCTGAACTAAGGCAAAAGAGGCTGTATTTAGACATTCTTTAAAAAGTGTGTGTGTATGTGTGTGTATATGTATATAAAATGATCAGATGGTAGAGATTAGAGTACTGGCTTTGTTTAATTTGGCAAATTGTAATGTTTTAGAGGAAAAGTGAAGATGCTTTAATTAAAAACACTATTTCTGCGGCACCATATGTATATTCTAGAGTTACTAGTACATGAGAACTACTTAGAGTGGAAGAGAATGCTATAGAAACAAAATTTGAGTAGTTATAACTGTAGTTTGTTATATAGTGAGACAGTAAGATTAATATAATTCCTTAGTGGAATTTCTTAATGCTTTAGTTCAATCGAAATTAGTACTAATAGTTTTAAAGAAAGAAATCGATCTGAAAACATTTGTAAATTTAAAAAGCATTAAAATTAGAAACAAACAAAAAATACATTCATTTCTATGTATTGCTCTATCTATATTATATAACTATTTACTACCATTAAATTATAAAATATTACATGTTCAATATACTGTCCTTCTACAGTTATTGATTTATAATTTTAATAGTAATAGATGTAGCTTTATTACTAGGAAGCCTATTGAGATCATGGGACATTTTGACCCATTGTTTTGATTAGACTTTGAGGACATTTTTGTACTATCTTTACAAATATGGATATTTAAATCAGAATTACAGTAACATTGATTTTTACTGAGAAGACATTTCTGGAGTATGTATTATTAATTTACTTTAATCCCTTCAACATATAGCACAGTGGAAGTATTTCTAGTTTGCTACAGTTTTCAGATTTAACTAAAATGTTCATAAGAATAAAATCTTTGTGTATAAATTACACAATGAAGGCTTAACTTATTGATTAGTTTTTTAACATATCAAATTGCAGTAACTAAAGCATCTACTATTGTGAGTTATTTTTCCTCTCATATTTACTTTTCCTGGGCCTTATTTTACAGCTAAACTTTATAAAATAGGTTTGATTCATTTTCGAAGTTCTAATATGTAATACACTTTATTGTGTGCAGTTTGGCTGTTTTCAATTTTTCCTACTTTTCTTAACTTTTCCTCGGTCAATATTTTTAGTTTTGAGAGTCAATTAAAAAAATACAGTGATAATAATAATGGTTAACATTTGAGTGCTTACTAATCATCAGGACTCATTAAGTCATATTTTTTCCCAAATTGAGTATAATTTTGAGCAAGAATCTTAATCTTTCTGAATTTCAGCCCCTTCATCTGCCAAATACAGAAAATATATTTTTGTGAGGATCATATTGGATAATGAATGTGAAAGCTCTTTTTATAGGAAGTGCCACACAAATGTAAGCTATGAATGTTTTTGCAGCTGCTGCTTATAGAGCAGTGACCCAAATTAAAAAAAAAAAAAGCGTGGAATGCTAAGTAAGAAATGTGATGTAGTGTGGTTGCAAAGGCATTAGCTGTATTCTAATTTCAGATTTGCCACTTACTAGTTGGGATGACATTGTACAATCCACTTAACCTTAACGACAACTTCTTTATCTGCATGACAAAGGACTTCACTGCGTCAGTGTTTCTGATGGAGTCATCTGGGATGCTTGTTAAACAGGCTGATTTTTGGGCCTGAGCCCCGGCTATTGAAGCAGAATCTTTGTGTTGGCACTCAGGCATCAGTACTTATGTCACACAAACCTAGACAATGACAGTGCAAGGAGTTGCTGGCTTTGGTTTAAATTACATGGCTTTCAGCCTGTCCTTGCTCAATGTTAAAGCCCTTTTCACCTTTTCCACTGAAATGGATACATTTTTGGTACTGTGAGTATCTGTGATTGCCCCAGGCATGTGAGTTTGCACACCTGCTTTATAGGAGAGAGGATCAGAAGGGAAAAGGAAAGGATGGGAGAGTTAGGGGAAAAATCACAAAATCACTAAGACAAAATTCTTGGCTCTTGAAGAGCTATCAAAGAAAATCGATTATTTCCCACTAAATAGATTTGCCTCTCAAAATATTTGAAACATTTACACTAATTAGTTATATCACCCTAGGAAAATTTGCCACCTGTAAATTAATGTCTGAAAGTCACCCGATCTACTAAAAGGTATCTCAAGAAATTATGGGATATCTAAGAATGTTTCAAGTAGGCATGTGATTTTATATTATTCTGAGAAGAAACCATTTGTTTCCCCCAAGAGCGGGGGTGGAGCAACAATGTATGTTTATTTTTGCATTAACCTAATACAGGTGTATGTGTCTGCATGGAAACTTTTGTAGAAAAAGGATAAGTCAATCATTTGCTTGTTCATAGGCTTAAATTTCTTCCTGAGTCAGCGTCGTATAATCTGAAGAGCTTGGGAGTTGGACTCACATGTCCTTGTGTGCAAAAACCTAGTTCTGCTGACATATTAACTGTGTGACCTGGAGCAGTATATTTGACCTTTCTATAGAATTTCTGTTTCCATCTATAAGTGGGGAGAGCACTCTCCCCCAAATGGGAGGTTGTTGAGAAAATTAGATTTGTTCAAGTACTTAGCATGCTGCCTGGCACATGTTGTGGTGAATGTAATGTTCTCATGCCTTCCCTATGGCTCACATAGATGAAAGGGCCACCTGTGGCCTGCTGTGATTAGTGGCTGGAGCTACCTTCCCAGAATGGTCATTCCTTGAAGTTATCTAGCTTCTTTTGTAGGCCTGTATAATGATGGTAGCATGTTCCCATTATCTGCTGGTACAGGGTGAACCGAAGGTTCTCTATGGGGATTCCATTCATTGGTTTCTATATTTATCCATAAATTCATCCTTTAATCATTCATTCAATCAATCAATGTAGAATCTCAGCAGGATGCTATAGACTGTCATCTATCAGGATTATGAAACGATCAGAACTATGATGTTCATAGAGTCTTCCAAAGCCAGGCTTGAATTGTTTATATGGTAGCAATGATAAATGATTTTCAGCATCTGCTCAAACACCTTGGGTACAAGGACCAATGTCATTCCCCTAGAGGCCAGACAACCTTTAGATATATGGACCATTTTATATATATATATTTATATATATGAGATATAATATAGATATATATATGAGATATATATATGAGATATATAAATATATATGATATATAAAATTAAATATATATTATGTCATATGTCATATATCTGTATCTATCCAAAATCTTGGGAAAAAACTATATTTTTGGTTGCCATCCACTGAATCTATTTGTCTCCTTGGGTACCATAAAGAGCACTGCAACTGTATACAAACCAATTCAGCTTGGGTAGCATATTGCCTATTGTGTAATGGGAAAACAAATACCAAAATGTATAATCCCTATTCACTTACAAATATCACTAAAATACAGGGAGAATGGGAGTCAAATTCATGGCAGATGTAATTATGAAGCAAATATGGCCCTGACATGCTAATGCCTACAGTCTAGTAGGAAGGATGCCACATATACAGAGATAATTATTGAGAAGGGCAATAGGGGACAAAAGTACCATAAAAGAAGTACAGATAAAGCCGTATGAGAATTGAGAGGAGAGAGACTATCTTGTTGGTAGTAAAATCAGGAAAGCTGTATATAAATGAATTTTATGACTTGGGTGTTGATGTATAGGTGATGTTTAGGGAATGAAGTATTACATTTACCTTGTTAAGTACTGAATCTTATTTTAATCACATTTCCTCTTTTTTTTTTTTTTGTTTAAGGGATAGTGTATTGCTATGTTGCTCAGGATAGAGTTGAACTCATGGGCTTTAGTGATCCTGCCTCAGCCTCCTGAGTAGCTAGAACTACAGGTGCATGCCACCACACCCAGCTTACTCTTTTTTTGATTAGCAAACTAATGCATATTCATCGAGGAAAAAATCATTTAGAATTTTACCTTTCATGGTTAACCAAAATATTAAATTCAATATACTGTTTCTTTCTAGTCCTTTGCTAATTAATAGCTTACAATTCAATTCATACAATACATACAATTTAGTAGATTCTTTGAAAGATTGTCTTGAGCATTTTATGATGCCATTAAGTAACCTCTGAAAGTGTGATTTTTCTACCCAAAATTCAGTACATTCATATGATAAAATATATAATCACTGGACATTTTTCTTTTTTTTTGCTATTATAATAACATTAAGATAAGCATCTCTTATGATTCCTTTCTCACAGAGTAATGAATCTTAGTGACTTATTGTTAAATGTTCTTTGGAAAGTTTGTGCCAGTTTATACTCTTACCACAGGGGGATTGGGAGTATTTTGTCACATTCATGCCAATATTAGATTTTTTAAAATGGAACTATGTTACAACCACTTATGTTATTTTTATTCATGATGGTAAACATTAGCAAACCTAGAAAAGAGATGGAAACTTTTTAAGGATTTAGAAACTGAGAATAAACAAAAATAGGAATGCATTTGGCCACATTTAAATATATGTACTCCTTTGAAGTACTTTGTTCCATGTGAAAGTCTAGTGTATATTTACTTCTTTAGAAACCTAAAGGCTTAACAGCTGAGCAGTACAGCATGGTGATTAACAGTGTTACTTTTGAAGTCCCAACTTCCTGTATTCTAATCCTGACACTACTGTATACCAGCAGAGTCCACTTGAGCAATGTATCCAATTGCTGCAAGCTTCAGTTTCCTTGTCTGTTAAATGAGAGATAAAGAAGAAACAGTAGAACCTCAAAAGGTTAAGTAAGATTATTACACAGATGTTTCTTGACTTACAGCGGGGTCACATCTTGATAAACCCATCATAAATTGAAAATATTGTAAGTCGAAAATGCATTTAATACACTTAACTCTGAACATCATCGCTTAGCCTAGCCTACCTTAAACATGCTCAGAACACTTACATTAGCCTAGAGTTCAGCAAAATCATCTAACACAAAGCCTATTGTATAATACAGCATTGAATAGCTCATTGATTTATTGAATACTGAAATGAAAGTGAAAAACAGAATGATTGTATGGGTACCCAAAGTACTGTTTCTACGGAATGCGTGTATCACTTTCACACTGTTGTAAGGTCAAACATTCCTAAATCAAACCATTTTAAGTCAGGGACCATCTATATAAGATATCAAGTATATAAGTACTTGGTAGGTACTATTATAAAATACATGATACATAACTTGTTTTCTTCAGATTATCATATTGTCATGCTGAAACCTAAAGTCCCTGGATTTTGTGGCAGATCTTTATTATGTCTTGAGCAGGGCCAGACTACAAGGGTCAGGACCCATCGTGCTTCTGGGACTCAGTGGGGCAAGTTTCCCTTGTGTTGAGTGGTGTGGCCATGTCAAAGTATCCTAGAAGATCTTGAAAACAGATATGCAACTCACTTCTGAGATCCTTTATTTTTCTGTCTTCCTAGAAAACTTTAATCCCTAAGTAATGTTCCCACGACTTTTCAATTCAGTGCTCATACTGTCTCAGGTTTTTGACGGTGCCCCAAAGCTAAAAGAAATACCTAACAGTTTCATTTATTAAATCAGTTACTTCAACTTAATAAGTATATAAATTAGTAGCCATTTTGTAAAACAAAACCATATAAATAGAATTATTATTTTTATCTAACTCTTAATATTTACTAAGGGATGTATGCACCTGTTGGGCAGTGCACAACTTCTCAAAACTTGAATTCAGATTGGAAACCACCATCTTCATTTTCTGTTCCACACTGAGCTTTATGTTTACACTTCATTTTTATTATAGCAGATATTCTATTGCAAAGACATGATGTCATTGAAAGGAATGTAATGCCATCTAATGTTGAAGCGCTGAACTACTTCATGCTAGTAGTTCAGAGGGTGTCTGACAGATGCTGTCGAGTGTTAGTTGTCCTCAAATTAAAAATATCTAGTAGTGTTCCTCTGAAGTCACTGTGGCACCCCAAGGTGCCTTGGGGCACAGTTTGGGAACCAGAGCCCTACTGTATTTCTGGTTTCTGGGTTTATTTCAGTTTTGTTTTCTTTTGTCTCATTGACTCTTGTTCTTCCCCAGTTCCTACTTTTATTTCTTGGTCCTAGCTCTCTGGTTACTTTCTCCGTTGCTCAGGGCTGTTCTCTGCATAGTCACCATCAAGCAACAGCAGCTTCTGCAGCTTCTGACCTTTGCAGACCTAGATGCAGCCCTGTAGGCTCTGATGTGGTTTGGTAGCTGGCTGTAGGTAAGTTGATGTGTTCTAAATTCTACAGGACTTCTTCAGTTCACAACTTCAGGGAGCATTATGTCCATCATAACCTGCCCAAACGGCATGCCTTTCATGTGGCTGGCCATTAGGTTCTGTGTGTGGCGGTCTCTCTACAATGTGGGTGGGCTTGTCCTCCACATCAGGTCTTCTAGCTCACTAGGAACACTCCCTGCTTTATAACAACAAAGACCACCTGGATGCCGAGACCACATCTCATCGCTCCTTTTCTTGGAATATTAGCCCAGAAAATGTATTTGAAACAGTAGAGTGGTTAATTGTGGACTCTGGATTAATCTGCTTAATTTTTTTTTTTTTATCACAGGTTTACCACTTTTAACTTCCTGAAACTGCAGATTCCTCATCTGTAAAATAGAGATAATTGGTTTTCCTTCATGTGAGAATCAAATGAGAAGTTATGTGATGCCCCTTAGATCACAGCTCACTGCAGCCTCAACCTCCTGGGCTCAAGCCATCCTCCCATCTCAGCCTGTCTGTTTCTTGTTTTGTTTTTATTTTTATTTTTATTTTTTTTTGAGAAAGGGTTTTGCTCTGTCACACAGGCTGGAGTGCCTTAGTGATCATAGCTCACTGCAGCCTCAAACTCCTGGGCTCAAGGGATTCTCTCACTTTACCCTCCTGAGCAGCTAGGACTGTAGGCAAGTGCCACCATATCTGGGTAATTAAAATTTTCGTTGTTGTTGAGATGGAGTCTCATTATGTTTCCTAGGCTGGTCTAGGACTCCTGGCCTCAAGAATTCATCCCACCTCAGTCTCCCAAACTGCTGAGAATATAGGCATGGGTCACTGTGCCTGGCCGCATTTGGTTTATGTATACTACAATATCTTTGTAGACGTATGATCTGTGATGGTTTTCACAAAATTATAGTTATGATAGTTCAGATAGTGTTTTACCCATTTTAGACATGATAAAACAGACTCAGAGAGATTTACCCTAACCTAGGATTGTAGTTTCAATGCTGGTGCTCATTACTTGCTATTTTGCTGCCTTTAGTATTTCAAAAGCTAAAAACAAAAGAAGAAAAGAAAAAAAAGGAAAAGAAGATAGTTATTCTCTTATTTTTTTTAAACAATGAAAATTTGCTATTTCTGTGTGTTAGTATATGTAAGTACTATAATGGTTTTAATTAGTGCATAAAAACCACAACAGTTGAAAAAAATTGCCAATGCTTTCTCATTAGAAATAATTAGATAAATTGCTTATCAACCTTACTTGAACTGTGCATCCAAAGCGTTGTATTCATCACTCAGAAAAGTATAATAGAAGCATTGGTAAGTTTGATTTCCAATTGACAGAAAAATGCTTCAGAAAAAGAGGCAAATTTTCTCTTCCCCTCATTCTCCACTTTTCCAAATATTGAGATACCTAACCCTTCCACCCATGCTAGAGCTGTTGCTGCCTAACCACCTTCTGGGCACAGTGGCATGGAAATACATCATCAGGGTATAATTTTGTGCAGAGCAGAGAGAACATGCTATTATGGAATCAAGTCTCAGCTGAATAGCTGGCCTTAGGCTGTGTTTTGATCTCAGTGTTAAAATGGAAATGAAACATTGCCTCCTCCTTTGAGGTCTATACAAAGTTTGCTGATTCTGTGCTTGTTTGGTGATTTTCATGCCCAAGTAGGTGAAGGAGGAATAACTACATACATAGACATGCAGCTTTGAGGTTGAAGGCATTGACGTGTGTGTGCTGAGTCACTATGACAATCTAAAGAGGACTCTGTTGGCCGATTAGAAAATTGTGGAAGTTACAGGCTGTCTGGGTTAAACATTTCCTCGTTTATTGGAGGCAGATTTCTTTGGGCAAGCAAGCATTGAAACCCTCACAATGATATCATATGATGGTTCTCCAGCAAAGCATTTTGGATATGGTGACAGCTGCTTTAGTTTAAGTATCTGGAGCATCTAATGTGGGAGAACTTGGCTAAGTGATGTGAGAAGTAAAGAGAGGAGTCTGAAGTTTCCATGACACTTTTTTTCTGTTTAGTTGATTAAAAGGCAATTCCCACGCAAATTGTCTCTGTCTATTCGTTTTCTGTGCAACATAACAAATTGTCACAAACTTAGTGGTTTAAAACACACCCATGAATTATCTCTCTGTTTCTGTAGGTTAGAAGTCCAGGCAGCTTAGCTGGGTTGTGCTCAGAGTCTCACAAGCTCAAGTCAGCATGCCAATTGGGTTGCATTCTCGTGTAAAGGCCCGGCTAGGGATGGATCTGCTTCCAAATTCTTTAGGTTGCTGGTAGAATTCATTTCCTTGTGGCTGTAGAATTCATGGTAACTTGTGGCTTCAAGGCCAGCAATAGAGAGAGAGGAAAAAAAAATCTCTACTTCTACCAGTCTCTGGCCTCTGTGAGAGCTCATTTAAATAAGTCCAACTGACCCAGGATAATCTCCCTCTTGATCAATTTATTGTCAATTTAATTACATCTGCAAAATGGCTTCACTTTTGCTATTTAACAGAACCTAATCAAAGGAGTGGCATCCTATAACCATTGCCATATTCTATGGTTAGACTGGGGTTACAGGTTCTGCTCATACACCGGGGAGAGGGGACTACACAAGAGTATGACTCATTTCGGGGCATCTTAGGGTGTGTTCACCATAGATGTACCATTTTGAGTACACATGGAAAAAAAAATTAGCTTTTTAAAAATGATGTTTTAAAGGAATTAATGTTATTAGGTTGAAGACTAAAGAATGGAATATTATGTATTTAAATGTATGCTTATTTTTTAAAAACGTTGTGCCAGGAATATTAGTCATCTCTTAAAGAATGTATCCTCTAGCACTTCATTTTTGAATTTTCCTCTTTAAATTTTGGCTACAGAGACATTACTCTTTTTTGAGTCTCAGATCTCTTTACCTATTCCTTCACTTCCACTTCCTTCATGACTTCTGTTTGTTTTTGAAATGACACATTTCTAACCTGACAGTTCCTTCTGTCCACTCACCTCAAGGATGGCTAGAAATCTCGCACCCAGACCACTTATTTCCTGAACACAGTGACATGGAAACACATAATCATGATGTAATTATGACCCTACAGATAAGCCAGCAGCTTTGTTGGGTTCAGGTTGTAATCTGAGTGTGTGCAGAATGGCCTGTGAGTGACAGACCTTAGATTGTTTCCATCTCATTGTTAAAATTTAAAAATGTATTTTCTTTTTGGTATAGGAAACATGCTGATTTCATTCCTGTTGGGTGGTTTTTCTGTCCAATCATAGTATTGCTTAAATAATCTTACAGAGGTGTGCAGAGTATGTGCCTGTTTATTTGTACTTAATGTTTTATTAAAAAGAGGATTTGGCTAGGTGCAGTGGCTCATGCCCATAATTTCAGCACTTCAGGATGCCAAAGTGGATGGATTGTTTGAGTTCAGGAGTTCGAGACCAGACTGGATGACATGGAAAAACCCTGTCTCTACCAAAAAAAAAAAAAAAATACAAAAGTTAGTCGGATATGGAGGTGCATGCCTGTTGTCCCAGCTACTTGGAAGGCTGAGTTGGAAGGATAGCCTGAGCCCTGGAGGTAGAGGCTACAGTGAGCCATGATTTTGCCACTGTACTACAGCCTCGGTGGCAGAACAAGACCCTGCTTCAAAACAAAGTATTTAAGACAGCTTAAAAAGATGCATTCAGTTCAGGGGACAAAGTTGAGTCAAGAATAAGCAAGAAAAAAAAAGGGAAAGGGTAAAAGAAATCTAAGAAACTGACATGGAATCAGGTAAAGACGTACTTTCTAGCAGTTAATGCAGATGTAAAACACAATAAGGTTCATGATTTGGTGCCCATAAAGTAAAATCAGGAGAAATAACCCTTCTAAGTATGGAGTCCAAAGGGACATTTCTCATGTGGGCATTGCTGTGTGATGGATGCCTCAGCTATGATGTGATGTTCTGGACAGCTCTACATTCTTTATGGCACCCAGTACCATGTCCCATAAAGTCATGTCATGTCATTTCTCAGTGAAGGTTGGTGGTCTGTAACCAAAGTGCAGTTCAATGAGAAAACATCTCTGTGGGGCTTAAAAAATATAGCCCAGTCATGTGGCTTTCTAATATATTGGTTGGCTCCCTCAAGAATCAGGTTTAGCATAGTGTTTCTTAGTCTTATTAAAAACTTATTGCCCTGCCCCTGAAAAGCTTAAGAACTTTTTTAAAAATTATTTTTGAGTTGGAGTTTCACTCTTGTTGCCCAGGCCGGAGTGCAATGGCGCAATCTCGGCTCACTGAAGCCTCCACCTCCCGGGTCCAAGTGATTCTCGTTCCTCAGTCTCCCAAGTAGCTGCAATTACAGGCATGTGACACCATGCCTGGCCCAATTTTTGTTTATATTTTTAGTAGAGGTGGAGTTTCACCATGTTGGCCAGGCTGGTCTTGAACTCCTGACCTCAGGTGATCCACCTGCCTCAGCCTCCCAAAGTGCTGGGATTATAGGCGTGAGCCTCCATGCTGGGCCAAGAACATTTTAAAGTTTTGTTTTTTATACCTTAGCTTATATTTGAAAAGCTGTTTTATCTTCCAGCTACAAAGTTGTTGTAATATTGACAGTGTACATACCCAGCACTAGTTATTTTGCTGTATCTGCCCTCAACAGCCTTAAAAAAAAAAGAAAAAAAAGAATGTATTTTGGCCTATCCAAAATAGTGAATTATATGGTTCTCCATGCATTTTAGATTACAGTTATTTTTTCCCAGGTTTTAATAACATCTGGATATACCTTTTTTATAATTTCCAGTTAAAATCAGTGGAGTTTTTTGGGGGGGAGCACTTGGGAGTAATTAGCATTCTCTAGAGAAAATTGGGGAAAATTTAAAAAGACATCTGCCTCATTAGGAGACTGTTCCACCTCAGCTGCAAGAAAGAAGGGAAAAAAAAAAATCGTGGCCAACCCAAGGGTCTCTGCATAATAATAATAATGGTCTTCCTAAGGAGGGTCTGAGTAATCCAGGCCACCTGAGTATGAGTCATAAAGCCTGCATGCAATACTTATTATTCACTACTTTATTTCTGATTATAAAAGTGAATCGTATACTATGTCAATGTTTTAGAGTATACAGAATCATTTAAATAAGGATACAAAAGTGATTTTCCACCGTTTTGACATACTTCCATCCAGTATGTTTCTTCTTGTGCCAATATTGCATTGTGGTCAGGAGCTAAGGCCTCTGGAGGGATCCAGATCTAGAGTAAGATCCCAGCTCCATCATTCTTAGCTGTATTGCCCAGAGAAGTTTCTTGACCTCTTTGAACCTCCATTCCCTCATTTATAAAACAGAGACAGTCTTATCTCATAAAGTTATTGCCAAGGACTACATGAGAAAGTATATTCAATGAGCTTATTAGCACAGTGAAAATTATATGACAGGCCTCAGTAGATACTGGCTATTGCATGCTTATGTGTGTGTATACATCCATTTAAATGTGTATAGTAGTGTTATGTAATTGATATTGTACTCAAGTTTCCTTTGTCCTTTAAATTTAACATCTGTCTAACATTTTACCATAGGTTATATCATTCTATATTTACCTGCTTGTTTGATTTTAGTCATTCATGTTATTATCATGATTTTCAAATTTATAATTTGATAATTTATTATTGACAAACTCTCAGAAGTAAGCAAGAGAGGTAAAAGAAGGCAGACTTGTTTAATTTTTCTTCTTAGGGAAGTCAGTGTCTCATTTTTGATGATAATAAATATGGAAAAATAGGTAAAATATGGATCCAAGGAATTTAAACCATATCCATTTACATCTTTGTAATTTCAGAAATTTATTCTAAGAAAAATGTGTATATACAAATATATGATTGTGGTTATATGTGTACATACACATATGGACATATGTATATACACATATACACATTTTGCATAAGATGTTCACAGATGGGATTCTGGAGATGGAATTATAGACACTTTTTTGTTGTATATTCTTTTTTTTTTTTTTTTTTTAAGACACAGTCTTGCTCTGTCTCCCAGGCTGGAGTGCAAAGGCATGATCCCGGCTTACTACAACCTCCACCTCCTGGGTTCAAGTGATTCTTATGCTTCTTCTGCCTCAGCCTCCCAAATAGCTGGGATTATAGGCATATGCCACTACTCCCTGCTAAGTTTTATATTTTCAGTAGATACAGGGTTTCACTATGTTAGGCAGGCTGGTCTCCAACTCCTGACCTCCAGTGATCTGCCTCCCTCAGCCTTCCAAAGTGCTGGGATTACAGGCATAAGCCACCATGCCTGGCCTGTCATATATTTATTTTCAAATATTCTGCAATGCATACTTATTATTCTCATGATCATAAAATAGCAATAAATATTAATGTTTTTAAAGTAAAAGAAAATAAAGAACTATGAAATCATAAACACACTTTTGAGAATACAATTATACAGGGAGTTTAAAAACCATTGAAATTACTCTTAAGGACAATATCTGCATCTTAAATGAGTGACCTTCTTGACTGCATATGCATGCAGCTTGCACAAAGGGGCCCTCACTATCATTCTGATCATTATATTCTGTTTTTTTTTTTTTTTAGACTTGTGAGATCTGTTTTATTCAAGTTTCTATACAAGCCAAGTGGCTAGAACTAAGGATGGGTTTCATTTTGAGGATGAGATTAGCAGTCGACTTAGCTTGAGAGCTAAAACATTCATTTTTAAGCAGTAGAAGTAAAACACAGAAGTATCATCTCAGCAAGCAAAATAAAACAAGCTTTTTTGTCTTGAGTCTTTAATAAAGAAAGGAAGTGAAAGAGGTAAAAAGAAGTCTGTCTCTGCATACTGTACTAGGCATCTTCCATGTCAGTATCAGCATTCTGCCTCCCTTGATAAGACTCAGTCTGGGAAAGAAGGAAAACCAAGAATTATTCTCACAACCAGAATTGTTTTAGAAATTTTATAGAAACACATTGATTAAAGACTGATATGGTTTGGCTGTGTCCCCACCCAAATATCACCTTGAATTGTAGTGCTTGTAATTCCCATGTGTTGTGGGAGGGACCTGGTGGGAGATAATTGAATCATGGGGTGGGTCTTTCCCATGCCGTTCTGGTGGTAGTGAATAAGTCTCACAAGATCTGATGGTTTGATAAGGGGAAACCCCTTTCACTTTGCTCTCATTCTCTCTCTTGCCTGCCGCCATGTAAGATGTACCTTTTGCCTTCCACCATGATTGTGAGACCTCTCCAGCCACGTGGAACTGTGAGTCCATTAAACCTCTTTTTCTTTATAAATTACCCAGTCTCAGGTATGTCTTTATCAGCAGTATGAAAATGGACTAATACAAAGACATTTGCATATGCAATAATAAAATGGTTTAAAAGTTAGGGAGACAGCTACGTAAGACAAAGGGAAACACAATTAGAATCAGGCAAGAAAGTTTGTAAGTTTTTGGGCATGGAGCTTGCCTTCTCCTGGGAAGAGTTGTCTTTTGAGATGCTGGCATCCTTTGTGGACAGCAACCAAAGGAAAAAAGCGAAGAGGGAACTCCTTTTTGTCCCGGATCTCCTGCTAAAAATAAAAGTTAGTGATGCTCGTCAAGCTTGGATGTGTCTTGTTAATACAGTCTGGTAATAGCCAATCTCTTGTGGAGAAACATAGCAGGTACCCAACTGAACTTCTTAGACATTCTTTCCTCTTTAAGCATGTAACCTTTCCTCTATATTATCCAACATAGTCACTTTGATCCTACTCAACAATTTAAGTGGATCCCTACTGCCTAAGAAGGAAAACTCAAATCTCTTGCCCTAATGTTTTCATCCTTCCAAAATCACATTGCAGCCTGTCCTTCAGTCTTATTTTCCATAACTCCACTTCATTTGCTTTGTTCCATTCAAAATGTGCTTTTTTGTTTGTGAGAATATCTTAATTAGGCTTATCTGCTGGTCTACTCTGATTCTTACATAGTTTTTTAATATCTAAAGCTAAAAATGGATATATGTACTTATGAAAATAGAGCTTGATACATATGTGTGTGTGTACATATATATAAAAGTATCTTTCATCAGTACTTTTGCAAAACCTTAATTTAGAGACTTTTAAAAAGACATATGTGTATATATATATTATTACAGGTTGGTGCTGATTTTAGTTTCTTTAGGTTAATGAACCTTTCTGATTTGGCTGACTTGTAATAGTGGTAAATACTACCTTTTCGGAACCTGTGCTTAATCTAACAGGTACTCTTAAAGTCTGTACTTTTTGTGCAGCATGGTCTGGCAGAAAAATGCTTTTGGAGTCAGACAGTTCAGTACCTGAGTTATATAAGCAAGAGGCATCTACATAGACACATAGCTAAATTCCTAGATAGATGGCACCTATTATGTGCCAGATGGATTTCTAGATCAGGGAATATAATGGAAGATCTGGATTTGAATTCAGACTTTAGTTTGAATGGAGGTTGGCAAATCAGTTACTTTCAAGTTTAAGTTCCTCCTCTGGGAAATAGCACAAATAGCACACACGATACTACTTCATAGGATGTGCTAAAGAGTAAATGCAAAGTGCCTGCCATGCAGTCCTGGCTTAATGCCTGTTAACCTCCTAACCTTGTTCCTATGACAAAACTTTCTGAGGCTGAAAATCTGATCTTCCCAGATTTGACCAGTTGCTCTGTTTAGCTGAGGTCAGCCCTTTTATTATTTGGGACAGTCCCAAGAAAGGCAAGATTAGCACTCTTTGAACTGAAAGGAGCCCTTCCCATTTGGAAGGTGAAGAAGGAAGAACAGAGTGTCCTGGCGACATTTAGAAAGGAATCTCTAGCCCTTCTTCTTGGACACAGTTTGAGTAATGAAAAAACTGTGATACGGAGACACTGTCACCAGCAAGAAGCTGATGGGTATATTTCAACTGTTGGTTCAAATTTAGACTATGCCAGCTTCTATAGTTGATGAAAGCCTAAATATCCAAACAGTATCTCCATTAATAAAATTTGAATACTCCCAGAAAGACAAATGTCTGAAAACGGGTTTTATTGTGAAAGGAGAAGCTCATTTGGTATTTCCTCTTCTCTCTTTGCTTTTAGAAGAAAAAAAAAATGAGAAAACTCTGTAGTCAAGGTCTTTGCCCCTAATGATTCTTTTTTTAAAACTGTCATGAAAAGATAAGAGTTTTTCTTTTTTAAAGTTTTGTATTATATCCCTGGGTCAGGGATCAAATATTTGCATTTGTAAAGAAGTCGGAATTGTCTTTGAGGGGTGGAGATTCCTGGCAATGTTCAAGTTCACAAGTTGCAAGATTCTGTGATGTTAAGTTCTTCTAGTCACCCGATGATGGAAAGGGTCACAGCAAAGAGATCTGGCCTCATGGGTGGTCAAAAGTAGGGTGTATTTAGAAAGAAGTTGTTTTTCTTTCCATTTTCTGTTATAAAGTATTTAAAAGCTGTAATGTAGTCACATTGTTTCTGCCTTGATACTGTGCTTTCCTTTTTCCCTCCCACATCCCTCAGTAACCCAGACATATATTCATCTATCCACCTACCTTCACTTCCTATTACTCAAGGGTTTCTGCCTTTTAGGTTTTCTTTAGATAGATACTGTCTCCCTAGCCTTTCTGCTTTCTGGCTGGCCCTTAAAACAATCACCCAGCCCTTTTCTGTATTATATGTGTTAATTCTGATCTGAATTGGGAAATAGGCATATGGGAAAGATACAGGCATACCTTGGAGATATTGCAGGTCTGGTTCTAGACCACTGCAGTACTGCAAATATTGCAATAAAATGAGTCACACAAATTTTTTGGTTTCCTAGTTCATATGATAGTTATATTTGCACTATACTGTAGTCTGTTAAGTGTGCAATAGTAGTATGTCTAAAAAAATTATGTGCATACCTTCATTTAAAAACAACTTATTGCTTTAAAAAATGCAAACAATCATCAGAGCCTTAAGCAAGTCATAATTTTTTTGAAAATATTTTTTCTTTTTCTTTCTTTTCTTTTTTGAGACAGAGTCTTGCTCTATTGCCAGGCTGGAGTGCAGTGGCATGATCCCGGCTCACTGCAGCTTCTGTTTTCTGGTTTCAAGCAATTCTCCTGCCTCAGCCTCTGAGTAGCTGGGACTACAGGCATGCACCACCACGCCCGGCTAATGTTTTGTACTTTTAGTAGAGACGGGGTTTCACCATGTTGTCCAGGATGGTTGATCTCTTGACCTTGTGATGCACACGCCTCGACCTCCCAAAATGCTGGGATTACAGGCGTGAGCCACTATGCCCAGCCTTTTCTTTTTCTTAAATTAAAAAAATTTAAAGTATCTTAAGTCTGCTTCTTCATTTTTTTTTTTTTTTTTTTTTTTTAAAGAGACAGTTTCACTTGTATTGCCCAGGCTGGAGTGCAATGGCACAATCTCGGCTCATTGCAACCTCCATTTCTTGGGTTCAAACAATTCTCCTGCCTCAGCTTCTCTAGTAGCTGGGATTACAGGCACCCACCACCACGCCCAGCTAATTTTTTGTATTTTTAGTAGAGACTGGGTTTCATCATGTTGGCCAGGCTGGTCTTGAACTCCTAACCTCAGGTGATCCACCCCCTTTGGCCTCCCACAGTACTGGGATTATAAGCCACCACGTGCAGCCTTAAGTCTGCTTCTTAATTTTGTTTTCAAATCCTCCACTTTTTTTTTTTTTTTTAAGACAGGGTTTTCCTCTGTCACCCACGCTGGAGTGCAGTGGCACAGTCTTGGTGAACTGCAGCACCTACTTCCCAGGCTGAAGCAGTATTTCCAGCTTAGCTACCCAAGTAGCTGGGTCACAGGTATATACCACCACATCTGGCTAACTTTTGTTTTTTGGGTAGAAATGACACTTTGCTATGTTTCCTAGGTTTGTCTCAAACTCCTGGGCTCAAGCAATCCACCTGCCTTGGCCTCCCAAAGTGCTGGGATTACAGGTGTGCGCCACCATGCCTGGCATAGGTCATGATCTTTCTGCTAGTGGAGGGTCTGTCCTTGATGTTGATCATTGCTGGTTGATGAGGGTGGTGGTTGCTGAAGATTGGGGTAGCTGTGGCAATTTCTTAAAATGAGACAGCAATAAAGTTTGCCACATTGAGTGGTTCTTCCTTTCACAAAAGGTTTCTCAATAGCATGTGACACTTTGATAGCATTTTACCCACAGTAAAACTTGTTTCAAAATCAGAGTCAATCTTTTCAAATTCTAATGCTGCTTTATCAACTAAGTTGATGGAATATTTTCAATCCTTTGTTGTCATTTCAGCAATGACAACCAGGGTATATTCTATCTCCAGAGACCACTTTCTTTGCCCCTCCATAAGAAGCAACTCTTCATCCATTAAAGTTTTATCACGAGATTGTAGCAATTTTGCTACATCTTCAGGTGCCACTTCTAATTCTAGTTTCTCTTGCTCTTTCTTCATATCTGCAGTAACTTCCACCACTGAAGTCTTGGGCCCCTCAAAGTCATCCATGAGGATTGGAATCAACTTCTTATAAACTCTTACTAATATTGATATTTTGTCCTCCACTTATGAATCATGAATGTTCTTAATGGCATCTAGAATGGTGAATTCTTTCCAGAATGTTTTCAACTAACTTTGTCAAGATCCATCAGAGAAATCACTATTTATTGCAGCTCTAGCATTACAAAATGTACTTACTAAATAAGACTTGAAAGTCAAAATTACTTCCTGATCCATGGGCTGGAGAATAGATATTGAGTTAGTAGTCATGAATATAACATTAATCTCCCTTACATGTCCATCAGAGCTCTTAAGTGACTAGGTACATTGTCAATGATCAGTAATATGTTGAAGGGAATCTTTGTTTCTGAGCAGTAGGTCTCAACAATGGGCTTAAAATATTCAGTAAGCCATAATATAAACAGATATGTTATTCAAGCTTTGTTGTTCTATTTATAGAGCACAGGTAGAGAGGTAGAGTAAATTTAGCATAATTCTTAAGGGCTGTAGGATTTTGGGAATGGTAAATGAGCACTGACTTCTGCTTAGTGACATACCAGCTGCATTATCCTCTAACAAGAGAATCAGCCTATCCTTTGAAGCTTAGAAGCTAGGCATTGACTTTTCCTCTCCAGCTATGAAAGTCCTAGGTAGAATTTTCTCTCTGTACTTATTGGTCAGTTATGTTGTGAAATGAAACTGCTCTAAAAATAACATTTGGACCAGGTGTGGTGGCTCATGCCTATAATCCTAGCACTTTGGGAGGCCAAGGCAGGAAGATAGTTTGAGCTCAGGAGTTTGAGACCAGCTGGGCAACATGATGAAACCCTGTCTCTCCAAAAAATGTAATTAGCTGAGCGTGGTGGTAGGCACCTTTAGTCCCAGCCACTTGGGAGGCTGAGGTGGGAGGCTCACTTGAGCCCAGGAAACAGAGGTTGCAGTGAGGTGAGATCACACCACTGCATTCCAGTCAGGGCAACAGAGCCAGACTCTATCTCAAAATAAATAATAAATAAATAAATAAAACACTTTATTTAATAAATGAAGCAAAACAAAAAGAGGCTCACTTGAGCCCAGGAAACAGAGGTTGCAGTGAGGTGAGATCACACCACTGCATTCCAGTCAGGGCAATAGAGCCAGACCCTATCTCAAAATAAATAATAAATAAATAAATAAAACACTTTATTTAATAAAGGAAGCAAAACAAAAAGATCACTGATTACAGATCACCATAACAGATATAGTCATGAAAAGTTTGAAATATTGTGAGAATTACCAGATGTGACACAGACACAAAGTAAGCACATGCTGCTAGAGAAGTGGTGCCACTATCCTTGGGCTGCCACAAACCTTCAGTTTCTAACAAATGTAATATCTGTGAGCAGAGTGAAATGAAGTGTGCCTGTACAAGAAGGTGTTAGGATCATGTCACACTGTCACTGAAACACCAGGGGTTTGATCTAGGTCCTGCTCGTCATTGCACAGAAACTCAATCACTGAAATGCCAAACGTTGCCAAGGAAGAAAGCTTTAATTGGGTGCTGCAGCTGATGAAATGGGAGCTCAGACTCAAATACATCTCCCTGACTGACTAAAACCAGGGGTTCATATAGAAGGGAAGAAAAGTCACAATTTGTAAGAAATAGGGACTAGGGAGGGGGCAAGGAAACAATCATGATGAATGAGGGATGTGGCATTTGGTGCAGTGATCGGGTGAGTTTTACTTCTTTGATACTTTTTTGAGAGGCCTGAAGAAGGTCCTTTCCTGAGAAAGGAACTCAGATAAAAATAAGATTCAAGCTTTAAGACAAAAGAGGTCAATTTCTATGTTTATCCAAAAGAAGTCAATTTCTATGTTTATCCAGAACAACAGTCTATGGGACTATGGGGTTGGTTTCAGTACTACCCTGGTGTCTGATTGGTAGTTCTCTATTCCCTTCTGAAATGGAAACTACAAGACTCCTTGAACATTTTTCTGTATGTGACCACACCAGTTCCTCTGAAGGGATGCTGGGCACAGCTGCCCTTTCCCTTCAGTATAGTTATTTCCAGCAAGAGCAACTCCAAGAGCTGGCCTTTTGCATTTTCAAGGCCTCCTAGGAAGTCATATTCATGTCAGGGAGCTTCTGGTCCACAGGAAAAAATGGCACTTCCTCATAGTGCTTAAGTAACCTCACTACCTAATGAATTTTTCTGAAAGACTAGCATGTTCCATTCAATGCAGTTACTAAAATGTGTTTATCCTTTTAGATTATTCTGCCTTATATTTCCCTTTGAGATTCTCTTGAAGATATTATTTGGCATGAGACTAATTTCAATAGTAATTTCCTGTTTTAATGCTTTATGATGAAAATAATTATAATTTGGTACATTTAAATTTTAATAAAAATAGCCATCTAGACAATAACTTGTTAATTGTATTAATATAAAATTAATTATAAAACATTAATATTGACACAGTAAGCACAGCTGAACCCGGGAAGGACTAGCTCTGTGGGGAAGGGGCGTCCGCCATAGGAAAACTAAGAAACAGAAAAAACTTCATCACCGGGTGGAGAGATCCAAGATGGATGATTAACGACAGCTCAGGATTGTAGCTCCCAGTGAAAGCACAGAGAGCCGAGTGGACGCCACAATTTCAGACGAATTTCT
>CAUYLG010053047.1:0-22350 GCA_963573385.1 Cacajao melanocephalus
TTTCAAGGTTCTTAGTTTCTTTGCATTGGGTTAGAACATGTTCTTTTAGCTCAGAGAAGTTTCTTATTACCCACCTTCTGAAGCCTGATTCTGTCATTTTATCACACTCATTCTCCATCCAGCCTTGTTCCCTTGCTGGTGAGGAGTTGTTCCCTTGTAGGAGGAAAGGTGTTCTGGTTTCGGGTGTTTTCATCCTTTTTGCACTGGTTTCTTCCCATCGTTGTGGATTTATCCACCTGTCGTCTTTGTAGTTGCTGACTTTCAGATTGGGTCTCTGTGTAAACATCCGGTTTGTTGATGATGAAGTTATTTCTGTTTCTTAATTTTCCTTCTAACGGTCTGGCCCCTCTGCTGTAGGACTGCTGAGGTCCACTCCAGGCCCTGCTTGCCTGGGAATCACCTGCAGCAGCTGCAGAACAGTAAAGGTTGCTACCAGTTTCTTCTTCTGCTATCTTTGTCCCAGAAGGATACCTGCCAAATGTCAGTCTGATCTCTCCTTTATGAGGTGAGTCTTTGGATATACAGAGGTCAGGGAGCTGCTTGAGGAGACAGTCTGCTGTCCTTTATAGGAGCTCAAGTGCTGAACTGCAAGCTCTGTTGTTCATTCAGAGCTGCTGGGCAGGTACGTTTAAGTCTGCTGCAGCAGGACTCATAAACCCCTTCTTACTTCCCAGGTGTTCTGTCCCAGGGAGTTAGGGCTTTATTTATGAGTTTCCATTGTGCTGCTTTTTTTTCAGGGCTGCCCTACCCAGCAAGGAGGCAGCCTAGTCACTGTCTGCCTGCCTAGGCTTTGCTGGGCTGCTGTGGGCTCCACCCAGCTGCCGTGTGAACTTCCTTGCAGTCTTGTTTATATGGGTATAGGTAGAACTGCCTTGGCAGTGGTGGTTCACCTCTGTAATGGCAGACTCTCTGTAATGACGGGTTGTCTCGGCAATGGCGGGTTGCCTTGATAATGGCAAGCTGTCTCCACAATGGCAGACTGCCTCCATAGTGGTGGAGTGCCTCGGTAATGGAGGACGCCCCTCCCCCACAAAGCTGGACCGTTCGGGGTTCAGCTGTGCTTGCTGTGAAACTCTCAACCCTGAGCATTTCCAATTGCTGTTTTTTTTTTTTTTATGGGGGTGGGACCAGCTGAGCCTGATCACCTGGCTCCCTGCCTCAGAGCCTTTTTTGTTTTGTTGAACGATCGACTCTCTCCCAGGTGTTCCAGTCGCCTGATGAAAAGGTGCCGGGATCTGTGTGATTTCCCCTGCGGCGACCCACTGCGCCAGCTGAAACAGCAGCGCTGATATTCGTGGTGCTTTTTTGCCTGGGAATCTCCTGGCCTGGCTCCCTGTGTCAGACCCCTTTTTAATGAGATGAATGGGCGATTCTGTCTTCCCGAAGCTCCACTTGCCAGCTAGAAGGGAGACCCAGACTAGTGTATTTTGTACAGAGAACTGCCATGCCGGGGTGCCGGCAAAACAGCTGCACCGGCCAAAAGAGCTGCGCTGGCGACCCGTAGGGCTTCTCCGCCTGGGAATCTCCTAGTCTGTGGACAATAAAAATCCGTCTGGAAATGCGGCATCCACTCACCCTCTGTGCTTTCACTGGGAGCTGCAATCCTGAGCTGTTCCTAATCGGCCATCTTGGATCACCCCCCCAGTTTGAAATTCTTAGTCACTTCTTTCAACAAAAATGTATTGAATGATACAAAGTCCCTGCACTTGTGGAGTATATCTTCTGGTGCAGGAAAACAAACAGAAATATATGTATCAGTCACAGTTCTCAAGAAACACCATCAAAATATAGGGATTTATTTTAAGAATTTGGCTCAGCCAGCAGTGGCTCACACCTATAATCCCAGCACTTTGGGAGATCGAGGTGGGCGGATCACCTGAGGTCAGGAGTTCAAGACTAGTCTGATCAATATGATGAAACCCTATCTTTATCTTTACTAAAAATACAAAAATTAGCCAGGTGTGGTGGCATGTGCCTGTAATTCCAGCTACGTGGGATGCTGAGACAGGAGAATCACTTGAACCCAGGAGGCGGAGGTTGCAGTGAGTTGAGATTGTGCCGTTGCCCTCCAGCCTGGGCAACAAGAGTAAAACTCCATCTCAAAGAAACAACAACAAGAAAAGAAATTGGCTCATGAAGTGTAGATCTGGAAGTCTAAAATCTGCCAGGCTGGCAGGCTGGAGACAGTTGATGTTGCAGTGGGAGTCCACAGGCTTTCTGCTAGAAGAATTCCTCCTTGCTTGAAAGGTCAGTCTTTTTCTGTTAAGGCCCTTAGGTGATTGGATGAGCCCCAACTACATTATGGAGGATAATGTGCTTTACTCAGTCTATTAATATATATGTCACTTTAATCTTAAAAGCACATTCATAGAAACATTTAGAATGTTTGACCAAATATCTGGGTGCTGTGGCCCAGCCAAATTGACAGTAAAATGAACCATCACACTATATATCAGTGCTAAGTGCTGTGGGGAAATGTTCGTAGGGTAGAGGAGTGAAGAGGAACGGAGAGTGGGAGTGTGTCCTTGAGGTGGGGTCTTCTGGAAAGGTGGTATATGAGCAGAGCCCTGAAGAAATGGAGAAGTGAGCCCTGTAGATGAAAGTGATCCACACAGAGGTTATACAGCCAGGCCCGGAGGCAGACCTGCTTGGTGTGCCCAAAGAGTAGCAATGGACCACCGATGTTGCTGGAACAGAATAAGCAAGGGAAAGCGGGCTAGGAGATGCCTTGCAGAGGCAGGCAGGGGCAAGGTAGGGCCTTAAGGCCCTGCAGAAGGACCTTGCATTTCCTAGTGGACCCATAGAGAGTTGCTGAAGGGAAAAGAATGGAAGTAGGGAAATGCATTAGGAAACTGTTGAAGCAGTGTACAGTCAGATGCCACATCATGACATTTTAGTCAATGGAAGACCACATTTACAACGGTAGACCCATAAGATTATAAGGGAGCTGAAAAATTTGCTTCACCTAATAATATGATAGCCATTACATAGCACAATTACTTTATTTTTAAATAAAATTAGTGTAACCTATGTGTACAGTGTTTACAAAATCTACAGTAGCATAGCGACGTCTCAGGCCTTCACGTTCACTCACCACTCACCCACCCACCCTCAGCAACTTCCAGTCCTGCAGGCTCCATTCATAGTAAGTGCCATATACAGGTGTACCATTTTTTATCTTTATACAGTATTTGTACTGTACCTTTTCTGTTTAGAGACTCAAATACCATTGGGTTACAACTGTCCGCAGTGTTAATATATCATGCTGTACAGGTTCGTACCATAGGAGCAATAGGTTGTACCATATAGCCTAGGTGTGTAACAGGTTATGCCATCTAGGTTTGTGTAAGTGGTACATCCCATGATGTTCACACAACAGTAAATCACCTGTGAGACATTTCTCAGAATATATCCCCGTCGTTAAATGATGCATGACTGTACTTGTTTATTGACCATCTGTACTATGAGAATCGATACTGTACTTGTTTTTTTGTTTTTGCTTTTTGGGTTTCTTTTGAGACAGGGTCTTGCTCTGTCATCTAGGCTGGAGTGCTGTGGCATGATCTTGGCTCACTGCAACCTCTGCTTCCCAGGCTCAAGCAATCCTTCCACCTCAGCCTCCTGAGTAGTTGGGACCACAGGCATGAGCCACCATGCCCAGCTAATTTTTGTATTTTTTTGTAGAGATGGGGTTTCCCCATGTTGCCCAAACTGGTTTCAAACTCCTGGACACAGGCGATCTGCCTGCCTTAGCCTCCCAAAGTGCTGGGATTACAGGCGTGAGCCACCGCACCTGGCAGATACTATACTCAGCCTCCTAAAGTGCTGAGATTACAGGCGTGAGCCACTATGCCTGGCAGATACTATACTTGTTTATCTGCTTCCTTGCTAGGCTAGAAAACCCTCAGGAGAAGGAACTATTTTTCTACCTTATTCCCAGCATCTGCCACAATATCCAGTACACAGTAGCAGTTGAATGAGTATCTGTATAGTGAATCTGACTCAGTTAATGCATGTAGTCTTCACAAAACCCCATAAGGTAGATACTTTTGGTATCCTCAATGTATACATGTCCTAAGAGGTAAACATTTGGAACACACAGGTGTGTTTCAGAACATTAACGCCCTGTGCTGGTTTAATCCCATAGGATAAACAGCAGCAATATCCGTTCCATATTCTCTCCCGCTTTGGAATCACACATGACTTCACAGAATGGGCCTCCATGGTGCAGAAGGTCACAAGAAAAAAATCGTCTAGACACAGGCTCTTTTATTTCCCACCATCAAATTTTCTAATCTATGCTGGGTTGACAACCTTTCTAACCTCCTGCTATGAGGTGACTAACAAGTATATAGCATGACTCTTAAGAAGTTATTGGAAACGAAAAGAATAATGATACCAATATAATCACTGTTATAGTTCATTCCTAACACTGCATGCAGTCAAAAATTGCAGATAACTTTTGACTCCTGAAAAGCATAACGAATAGCTTACTATTGATTGGAAGCCTTACCAATAATAAACAGTTGATTAACACATATTTTGTATCTTGTGGGTATTACATACTATGTTCTTCAAAAGTAAGCTAGAGAAAATAAAATGTTATTAAAATCATAAGAGAAAATATATCTACTGTTAAGTGGAAGTGGATCATCGTAAAGATCTTCATCCTCATCTTCAGGTTAAGTAGGCTGAGGCTGAGGAGGAAGAGGAGAGGTTGGTCTCTCTGTCCCCGGTGGCAGAGGCAGAAGAAAGTCCATGTATAAGTAGATGCACCTAGTTCAAACCCATGTTGTTCAAGGGTCAACTGTACTTAGTATTAGATGTGGCCCCAAAAATAACTGGGAGTCTGTATTAATCCTTTTTCATACTGATAGAAAGAACTGCCTGAGACTGGGTGATTTATAAAGGAAAGGGGTTTGACTCACAGTTCAGCATGGCAGGGGAGGCTGTAAGTATTAATCTGATGGGTGAACTTCATTAAAGAACAAAACATAGACTGGCTTCACATGTTTTTGACAATGAACCACTGGGAAAACATATTTTATGTAATGACGCAACATTCACATGTTTCTATATGCAATTGAGACATAAGCTTTACAATATTTACTACATAGGATGCACTCTCATTTTCTCTGGCAATTTGCTTTTTAAAAAAATACTGGCAGGGCACAGTGGCTCATACCTAAAATGTCAGCACTTTTGGAGACTGAGGCAGGAGGATTGCTTGAAGCCAGGAGTTTGAGACCAGCTTGGGCAACAAAGTGGGACTCTGTGTAGCTCTACAAAACTAAAAGAAAAAAAAATAGCTGGGTGCACATCTACAGTCTTAGCCACTCAGGAGGCTGAGGCAGGAGGATCACTTGAGCCCAGGAGTTCGAGGCTGCAGTGAGCTATGATCTGTGTCACTATACTCCAGCCTGGGCAACAGAGTGAGACCCTGTCTCAAAAAAAAAAAAAAAAAGTCTTGGTCACAACCACTAAGTTGACTTCGTGGGTAGCAGCCCACAGTTTGAAAACCACTTCCTTAGACTGATGTTTCTCAAACGTCTTTGTGCATATGAACTATCTGAGGATTTCATGACAGTGAAGATTCTGATTCAGGGGTCTGAGGTTTGCTTTCTGGTGAGCTCCCGGGTGATAGCAATGCTGCTGTGTGGGAACCACACTGTGAGTGGCAAAGTCTTTCCTCACACAGGAGCATGTGCTCTGGACTTTAGACTGAGCAGGAGAAAATTAGATTAGTTTAGAATTCTGACAAGCATTAGGAATTCACATATGGCTAGGAATGTCTCTATTATTTCATCCCTGTATCTTCCACGTTTTAAAACATAGTTTCCCTGGGAAATGGCACATCTGAAGATTAACCTTAACCTCTCCATTAACATGTTAGCAGCATCAAGTTGATAGCTGCTAAAAGGGAAGATATCTGGAGGGAGATTCTGGGAAGGGAGACTGAGAAGGTGACAAACATGAGCCTTGCCAGCCTCCTGAGTGGCTGCAACTGTAGATGTTCACCCAGCATGGGTCCTGGCCTTGCCACATGTTGCTAATATTTCAGAGGCTGGTTCCAGAGGTGCGAGGGCAGAAATGACATCCAGGCAGCACATTGACCTGGGTAAGCTTTATTCACCAACTGTTCCCACATAGTGTCGCTTTCACCAGCATCCCCCGGAGATTCAGGGAATCATGATGCTCATGGATTCTGGCAAGGTGACAGCTTACATGCTGAATCCCCACTACTCCTCTGGCCTGTTTTCTGTGGCTGCTTATCCTTTTCTACCTCTAGCATCACAACCATGCTGGGGATGAGAGCTGGGTGGGAAAAATGATTCAATCAGAGGGAAAGTCGTATCTGTAGTCATATTTTGCTTTACAAATAGTTTTTGTAATGGATGCAGACAGAACAGTTTCCAAAGTCAAGTTTTGTTGGGTTTCAAAAAAAAATGTAACCCATGGACGTTCTTGGCTGTGTTCCCTACCCCTCCCTCACAGTAACGTAATGTGCTGGACCTGCCCCAACCCAATTTGGACACGGCTGTAGACCTTTTTACCCCCAGGGGTCTGGAGATAATACACAGACTCTTACTAACTGCCATCATTCCGTGTAATTGCAGGACCATGTAATGTGAAAGCAACACTTCTCCCATGTACCGAAGGGGTCATTTATTTACAATTCTGTAAAACTCTCAGCCAAAACCAGCGGATCATATACACAACTACAGAGAGCCATATGCAGGTAATTTGCCTTCTGGAAAAGAAAAACGTACACAAATTGAATTAGGCTCAGATTATGCAGAAAGGAAATAACAGCTGGAAAAGATTTCAAAAAGTGGTCCCTTCAAAAGAGCCTTTCAACAAGAGCAGCCAAATACATTTTTCTTTCAGGGCTTATTCTCTGGGGCTGTTGACCACTGAGATCCAATACTAGCAGCCAGATTGACACAGGCTTTGCATGTCAATATTCACACGAGGTGGGATGCAGGTCTTTGGGTTGCTAAGATTAGATATGTGTGTTCCAAATAAATGAATTAGCCCCCAGGTATGTATTGGCGTTTCCAGCTACATAGACACCTTTCTACCAAGGATAAAATCTGTGATCTGTGTAGAGAAGATCTTTTCTTGCTGAGTCTTTGTTGAGTAATCAGCAACTTCATTGCATCTAAGTCTTCCTCTTCTAATCTCATGATTACTGGACTCAAAGTTTCACCTTGGTGGCTTATCTGTGGTCAGGTGGTACTGGAGCCTGCTGCTATACTACCCTCACCACACACATACACACACACCCCACACACTTATCTTGCAAAGAGGTACACAGGCATCCCTCCCTGAGGGACTTCAGTTTCTTTCCCACCTTTTACTTGATTCCAAAAGTCCCCAGTGAAGCCAGGAAATTGGAGTACTATTCTCAGGGGAAATTTGCCCTGGGGTCCCTCAGGGATAAAGGGAAGGGGCCTGAGGAACCTTGTTGCAATTGACAACCTAAAATACCCATCCTCCCAATGTCTGCCTCAAGTCTGAAATTCTCATCACTCATTTCCCTGCTTAGAGACCATTCACTCAGGCTACAGCTTTCAGTTACAAGAGCAGGTTCAGCCGTTAACCAGCAGGTACATGGAGTAGTTAGTCACTTGACTCCATATTAAGGCCCAGACATATTTCACATATTCCCTCACATATTTAAGGGAATATGTGAAATAGGAGGAGGAAGACAGAATCTCAGAGCTAAACTTAGGCATAGCTAGATTCCAGGGAAGAGAGTGGAATTGTAAGAAAAGCTAAGACAACCCAGGAGCTTTGTTCTCTCCAAAGCACTTTCTCCTGTAATACAATGAATGGTCTCTCCACCACCATCCTTGTGAAATTCAGGGCTTTTGAATCACTTCCATTACTAGCTGGGTGACCCTCACATCGCACTAGGAAACATGAAAAAATGAATTCCACCTCATTTGGAACAGTTTGGATCAGGGCTTTGTTCAGGTAGGAGCTGTCCCAGGGTCTTCCCCATCTCCCACTCCTTTCTGACTTCAAAGACAGGGTCCTTGCGTTCTCCCTAACGGAATCTGGAGGTCTTATTTGTAGGTAGTTGTGCCAATCTGTCTCCCACCCTTAGTCATAAACTACTTGAGGACAAGAATTAACTATCTTCATAGTTGCTAGAGAACTACAGCAGTACTTGGTACATATTAAGTGCTCAGAAAATGTTAGCAGAAAACAAGCAGTTGCTACACATACAGCCACCCGTGGCCCCCACTGACGTCCATTCACTTAATTATTCAACAGACATGTATTGAATGCCCTCCTCTACTATGGTCACCACTGGTCCCTCTCTTTACAGAATTATAAATTTATTTATACTTAGATTATAGTCTAGTGAATGAAGTCACAGGTCTGCACTGGTACGTACTGAAGCCCTATCTCCTTGTTATTTCTTTTTCCTTATGGAAGTTTCCTGGAGAATCTTTATTTTACAATTTGCAACTGGATTCTTCATCCTTGATACCTCCTATTCTGGCTTTTACCATTTTTAAGGAAAAGCAAGTGCCTATGCATACTGGCCAATAAGAGACAGTCTCTAACAGGTTTCTCTTGTTCCCTCCTGCACGCTCAGTATCTGCTGATATATGGGTTTCACAACTTGCAAGTCCTGCCCAGGAAGTGGAATTTTCCTATTGAACCAAAATTGTGTTTTAGACTCAAAGCTGAAAATGCACTAGGCATCCCGATGTTCTTTTTTTTTTTTTTTTTTTTTGGAGATGGTCTTGCTCTGTCACCAGGCTGGAGTGCAGTGGCGAGACCTTGGCTCACTCTGCCTCCCAGGTTCAAGCGATTCCACTGCCTCAGCGTCCTGAGTACCTGGGACTACAGGGGCCCACAAGTGGCTAATTTTTTGTATTTTAGTGGAGACAGGGTTTCACCATGTTGGTCAGGATGATCTTGATCTCCTGACCTCGTGATCAGCCCACCTCAGCCTCCCAGAGTTCTGGGATTACAGGCGTGAGCCACCGCTCCTGGCCGACATCCCCATGTTCTTAAGTGAGCATCATCAAATAGTTTGAGAGCTGCCACCCTCCCCATGGAGCTTAGTGATCAGCTCCTGTTCAGAACTGTGCCTCTCCCACCTGACCCCAGGCTGTGTGAGAAGAGGACCAGGTTGAGGGAGACGTAGACAGCCTTACAGAAAATATGGTGTTCTTGATGACAATTTTGTGCCTGCTTAGAATGTGGTTAGGGGAGAGGTCGTGTTCTCTGGCTGGATGTGTGCCTGGTCTATGTTGTTTGCCCCTAAAGCAGGGCCTGCCATAAGCATTCTTGGGAGAAGGATCTACAAGTCTCCCTTCACCAGACCTTCCTGTGACCATGGGGAAGGAGAGAAGGGTGCTTGGCATGTGTGCCCTGAAAAGAGGGGATATACTTATTCATAGAGATACCACTTGCTCCAGTGAAGTCAGAGGACTAGTGGGAGTAGCTTCTTTCACAGGGCTTGAAGGGATTGTGGATGACTGCCCTGGGAAGAAGATGAGGCATCCATCCACTCCCTGCTATGTAAAAATGAAGGAACACAGAGGGCAAAGGAGGGACAGGGGCCCAATGCCAGGGATGCTTCCTTACTCGTTATGTGCACAGCCACCAAAGCTGGCTCTCTTCCTGCAGCCTCTTGCCATCCCTCTAAAAGTTTGAATTAGCAGAGGCAGGTAAGCAGGAGGTAGAGTCCCAGAACCAGACCTTTGCTTCCTTCCAGACAGCCAGGCACACAGCCCCAGCCCCACTGGGGTGGGGGCAGGGAAGAGCCAAGCTTTAAATCAAGTTCAAGGCTCAGGTTTTAATAATGAACAGGACTTGGTCTTAAATCTCAAAGGTGCCTAGAAAGTTAAAATTTGGGCAGGATGACATGAAGGAAGCCACAATCAAAAAGGAGAGGGTGAATTCATCAAAAGTTAAAAGCTAGTTTTGATGTCCAACTAACTTACACTGGTCAGTAAATCAGTTGGGGATGAGATGCATTTTTTAAACTAGGACTTTCAAGTTCACTTTATAGTGACTTGGGATTTTACTTCAATGATTTTTATACATGGAAGTGTATCTTTTCTTACCTTTTAAGTTTGCATGGGTTCAATGCAAGTGTCCACGAAGCTGTGTGTCTGAAATTTTAGACACGTTCCTTTGTCTTTTTGAGATATAGAATCCTATTGCCATTACCACCATTCATCAGAACCCTGAACTCCATTTCTAGAAGAAAAATGTCTCTGCTGTAAACATTCTAGTATTTCACAACTAACGAAATTCCTTAGGGAATGCATATGAGGAAATCCAGACACAGGCAAAAGATTTTCTTCAAATGCCAGGGGAGAGTGAAAAGTAAAAGATGTTCATGGCAAACCAAATGTTAGGGTCATTTGGTTTCAAAATGGGAGAAATGCATGTGTGGATTTGTTTGCAGATTCACAATTCTTGGACCTGGGGCCAATAATCAAATTATGCTGTTGGCATAAGGGATGTCCAGATATCTCCATAATTACTCTTGATTGAGATGACTCATTTAGGGGCAGGTGGAGAGAGGGGTGGGAAGGAAAAATGGAAAATGGTTGTTTTAGCCAGTTTTATCGAATTCTGATTTGTAAGCTTGTGGAGATCAGTCCCTGACAGCATTAAAACACTCTAAATGTATTTTATGATTTTGAAAATCTTTTAAGAATAAATACTTAAAAGATGTCTTTTACACGATCTCTCTAAAATAATCTCATGGGGCAAGGGATATGGGTGGGAAATAGGTAAAACAATATTGCATGTGTGTTAATAATTGTAAAAGCTGGGATATGGGTGCATGGATGTTCAGTCTTGCTGTGGTCTGAATGTTTGTGTCCCTGAAAATTCATATGTTGAAATTCTAACTCCCAAGATGATGGTATTAGGAGGTGGGGGTCTTTGGAGTGGGTAGTAATTAGGTCATGAGGATGGAACCCTCATGAAAGGAATTAATGCCTTTATCAAAGCAATCCTAGAGAGTTGCCTTGCCCTTTCCACCATGTAAGGACACAGAAAGATGCCATCTATGAACCAGAAAGCAAGCCCTCACCAAATGCTGAATCTACTGGCATCTTGATCTTGGACTTCCCAGCCTCCATAACTATGAGAAATGCATTTCTGTTGTTCACAAGCTACCAGTTTATAGTGTTTTGTTGTAGCAGCCCCAGTGGACTAAGACAATGATAATATTCCCTCCACATTTGTACAAGTGTAAGAATAAAAATACATTTAATAAGTCTTTCAAAATTGCATCCGTTAAAAACAAAAAATAAAACATAAGTAAACAAAATAGAAGAAATGACAAAAAAACAAAATTGCATGAATTTAGTAAGAAAAAAACAAAATTGCATGAATTTAGTAAGATAACTTGCTTGTTGTCAAAGTGCTAACTACCCTGAGGTAGAGGTCACAGTCCCGCATTCACTTGGGCTGCAAACAACATTCCCTTGAGAGGAAGTTCTGAACCGTCTCCCTTTCTAAAGCAAGTTCCATTTTACAGAATGGGCTCTGTGCTGGAAAAACCAGAGCCGGACACTTTGGATGAAATGAAATCAATCCTCTATCTCTGTTTTTCACTCTTCATTTTCCTTTCTTACTCATGGGCCCAGTCCTGGTGGAGGAAGCTGAATTCTCCAGTTTCACTGTCATTTCTGGGCAAGGTCTTTCCTCTGGAAATCGCTAGTGGGTTAATGTTCTATCAGTATTTATGCAAGGATTTGTCACAGTCGTTTCCTGGCTCTCTCCATGGCCACAAGCAAAAAGCTCTAGGATTAGGTCTGGACTCAAATGAAAAGAATTTTTCAAGCTCCAACAAGCTAAAAATTTTTATGTGGAATTCTCTTCAGGACTCCTTCTATACTACCAGGCCCCATTCATATCAGCTTCTCTTCTTTCTTTCTGGCCTTCAATAAAAGGGACATGGGTGGAGTGGGACTATAATCTCATGGGAAAGATTCTAAAGATTTGCCTTCCCCCCACCCATTGGCCAGCTCAGTAAATTCCACTAAAATGAATTAGAGAGTTTGCGTTTCATCAACAAACATAGCATCTACCGTGGAATAAGGGTACCTCTGTTATTGTTGACTACCCAACAATTCTTCTTCTTTCTGGTAAGAATAATAATAAATCTATCTTTTCTTTGGGGAACCCATTTGATAGGGTTGGGTTGGGATACCCCACTTCCAATGGTTGGACATGTGTATGACTCAGACCTAGCTACATGGTATCCTTGATGCCAAGCAGTGCCTAAAACACACTAAGTGAATAGTTATTACATAAATGAATGAATGAATGTGAATTTTAGTTGTTAGAGAAGTCTTGGCTACAGTGATTGATTCATTAGTGAGTATGTATCTCAGCAGCTCTCAAACTTTTTGATCTCAATCAATACCTTTTTATAATTGTAAGTACTACTAAAGACCTTTTATAACAGCAAGCCATCTTTTCTGCCACAAAGAGTGCTTTGCTTCATGTTCTGTCTGAGAACTCCACGGCAAGGTGCTGTCGTTCAGAGAATTAATGTAGTTTCAGAATGTGGCACTTGCAACCTCAGAAGTCTCCAAAGTGATTTGCATGGAAGAATGTAAAGAATTAATAAGCGGCTGGGTGCAGTGGCTCATGCATATAATCTTAGCACTTTGGGAGGCCAAAGAGGGTGGATAACCTAGGGTCAGAGTTCAAGACCAGCCTGGCCAACATAGAGAAACCCTGTCTCTTTTTTAAAAATACAAAAATTAACCAGGTGTGGTGGGGCACACCTATAGTCCTAGCTACTCAGGAGGCTGAGGCAGCAGAATCACTTGAACCCTGGAGGCAGAGGTTGCAGTAAGCCAAGGTCACACCACTGTACTCCATCCTGGGTGACACAGGGAGACTCTGTCTCAAAAAAAAAAAAAATAAGCAATTTAAAAATTCTCTTGTACCCCAATGAGTCACATGATTTATTGTAATTTTTGAATCTAATTAGAAGTGAGGAAAAAAGAAGGTAAGTCTATCAGCAGAACTGGCCAAAAAACAAAAACAAAAAAACTTACAGGATAAATTTCTGAGATAGACCTGGAAAGCCAGAAGTGGTGTAGGTGTCACCCATGGCCCTTAAAATTGGACCTCTGAGGCAGAGACTGCTAATTGCCCCTAACTCCCTCTGTTAGTGTGTTTATTTCTGGTTTTCAGCTGGTTCCTGGCCATCCAAAATAAAGACTATATTTCCCAGCCTCCCTTGCAACTAGAGATGGTCATGTGACTAGGCATCAGTCGCTAGATGTAAGAAAAATTTATGTGTAACTTCTAGAACATTCCTTTAGAGGAAGGCCTTCCTCCTTTCTGCTGGCTGGAATTTGGATATGATGCTGAGAACTTAAGCAGCTGTTTTATACTAGGAGGTGGCTCATTCAGGATGGCAGAGGAGAAAGAATATGGAGCCAAGGTCCCTGACAAACACGGAGCCAGTACACCAGTCATTGACCCCTTTCTTAGGGGTCTGGGTAGTCATGCCCTACAAATCCTAAATTCTCATCAGATCGGTTTTATTTTACCCTGTATATCATTACTAACTTCCCAGTCTGACTCTGGCATAACAAGGAAGAAAATCAAAATGTTTTAACCCCAAAATATATTTCCTTGCCATACCTTGAAATTGCCTTGCAAAGTCTCTTGTGGGAAAACTCCACATTCTGTAGAGAATCCCCTCTCCCCTTTGGTTTTCTTCCTTCCTTTTCAGATCCAGGAGATAATCAATTAAGAGCCAGGAACTTTTTTAAGTCCAATAAGAAACAATTTACAACCTGCTCTCTCTGAAGGCTGCTATCTGAGAGCTTCCTCTGTACAATAAAACCTGGTCTCCACAATCCTTTATCTTAACCTGAATATTCCTTTCTGTCACTCCCAGGTATTTAGACAGACTCAACAAATTGTCTGCCAGAAGATGTTTAAATTTACCTACAGCCTGGAAGCCCCCACTTTGAGTTGTCCCGCCTTTCTGAACAAAACTCATGTATTTCTTAAATGTATTTGATTGGTGTCTCATGCCTCCCTAAAAATATATAAAACCAAGCAGCACCCCGACCACCTTGGGCACACGTTCTCAGGCCCTCAGGCCATGGGCACTCATATTTGGCTCAGAATAAATCTCTTCAAATATTTTACAATTTGACTCTTTTCATTAACTGCCTGCCTGCCTCTGGCCTAGTAAGAGAAAAAGGAACTTCAGTCTCTTGTAACCACTGGAATTACTAGCATTTTGAGTTTTCCGTAATATTCAGTCAAACCTAACCCAACTGTTAAAACCCTCAACAAGCCAGGCGCAGTGGCTCACGCCTGTAATCCCAGCAGTTTGGTAGGCCAAGGTTGGTGGATCACGAGGTCAGGAGTTCGAGACCAGCTTGTCCAATATGGTGAAACCCCGTCTCTACTAAAAATACAAAAATTAGCTGGGCATGGTGGTGCATGCCTATAGTCCCAGCTACTTGGGAGGCTGAGGCAGGAGAATCCCTTGAACCTAGGAGGTGGAGGTTGCAGTGAGTCGAGATCACTCCACTGCATTCCAGCCTGGGTGACAGAGCAAGACTCCGTCCCCCCCGCAAAAAAAAAAAAAACACCCTCAACAAACAAATGCTCTGCAAGTGAAGGTTAACAAAGTCCTCACTCCAAAACCCAGCCTCAGTTCTAGGATGGACTACAAACGTTCTATAACCTCTTTCAACAGAAATGAGACCATCATTCATACCCTCGCCTTTTGCCACTTAAAGACCCCAGGGTTGGTGAGGTAAATTCTGAAAAGGTAAGGGCTAGAGATATATTGTTTTCTTTGGTTATGGCATTGAGTAGCTTGCAGTGGCTGTTTGCTCTCTGACTTGTGTTTTTTCTTGTCCAAAAACTCTAATCTTGGAAGAGGAGGCAGTGAAATGCTCACACTTACATGTTTGCAAGCTTGCCCTCTGGAAATATGCTTTTCCTGTTGCCAGCATTTTTAAGAAGAAACTGATGCTTGTCAGCACTGCCAGGGGCCTCTGGAAGACACTGTACACACGCCTAGTAAGAGAAGAAAGGTTTAAAAAAAAACGCCTGGCACAGTGGCCCTGTAATCCCAGCACTTTCGGAGGCTGAGGCGGGCAGATCACCTGAGGTCAGGAGTTTTGAGACCAACCTAGCCAACATTAGTGAAACCCCACCTCTATTAAAAAAATACAGAATTAGCTGGGCACGGTGGTGCATGCCTATAATCCCAGCTACTTATGAGGCTGAGGCAGGAGAATCGCTTGAACCTAGGAGGTAGAGGTTGCAGTGAGCTGAGATCATGCCATTGCACTCCAGCATGGGTGACAAGAGTAAAACTCCATCTCAAAAAAAAAAAAAAGACGTAAGCCCTGCAGTTATCAAATGTGTGTGTGCCCATCAGAATCACAGATTGCTGGACTCCACCCCCAGCGTGTCAGATTCAGTAGATCTGTCGTAGAACTAGAACATTTGCCTCTCTGATAAGTTCTATGAACCACACATTGAGAACCTCAGTAGGAGACTTGAAATATACATAGTATGTAGGAGCCTCCTTCCCATATTCATCTTCTCTTTGACCAGGAGAAAAGTGTAACCTGACAATAAAAACGTGCCAATGTACTCATCCAGAAATAGAATTGAGGAAGAGAAGGGAGATGAAAAGAGAAGGAACACTGCAGAATGCATCTTATTTTAAAAAGCAGTGGCAGTGGGAGGAAAACAGTTCTTGCCAGGAGCAGATCCGGGGGCACAGGCAGGCCTGGGGAAGGCAAGGCATGAAGGTGGAGGGGAAGGAGGACTTTGGGGAACGAAGCTCCAGTTTTGCTGTGCTGTTGTGAAAAAGGTGGGTGGAAAGTATAAAATCCATTTTTTAAATGTCATGGTTCAAGGAATCTCCGTCCTAGTATTTGAGAACCGAGTTATTGTGAAACCATGTTTGGGCTTTAAGCTCAAATCCTCTCTATAAAATGTACCACTTGAAAAACTAGCACATGCATCAAGACTATATAAGCATCAAACTACTTAAGTCAATCAAGCAACTAAGTAAAATATATTATTATATTCAGATCTTATGTGTGGGCAGAGAGTCTTCATTCTATAGCTCTGTAATTTGGTGGGATAAAGAGTTATTGGAAGATTGTACCAAATGTATTAAAAAATATGTCAAGGCAAAGAAAACGAATTTGTATCTTTCCAAATTTATATTAGCATTTCACCAATTAGGTAGTATGCACAGTACTGCTAAATATTTTCTTTTTCTAGACATAGAATTCCTGCCAGGATTATATTTTGTTTAGTTTTCATCACCTTCATATCTTGTGCTTTTTTAAGATGAGAAATATTTGACAGATTTACTCAAAAATGTTGGTCACATTAAACCAATAATTTGAGATTCCTGTTTCTTTCCAAGAAGAAATCATGTAGCACTGCTACATTCATACTACATCAAAAGGGGTTCCCATTTCCAGGTATATTTTGGACTAAATATTCACAAAAATCCATTCTTTTAATGAAGCTTCACATGATGATTAAAATTTTAAAAACATTTTTAGATGCATGGTTGACTTGATGGGAAACTAAGGAGATTATCTGGAAGTCAGAAATACCTGTAGTCCCAGCTACTCAGGAGGCCGAGACAGGAGAATTGCTTAAACCCAGGAGGTGGAGGTTGCAGTGAGTCGAGATCATGCCACTGCACTCCAGCCTGGGCAACAGTGTGAAAATCAGTCTCAAGAAAGGAAAGAAAAGAAACAGAACAGAAAGGAAGAAGGAAAGAAGGAAGGAAGGAAGGAGGGAGGGAGCAAGGAGGGAGGGAGGAAGGAAAAAAGGAAGGAAGCAAGGAAGGAAGGAAAGGAGGGAGGGGGAAGGAGGGAAGGGAGGGGGGAAGGAGGGAAGGGAGGGAGGAAGGGAGGGAGGTAGGGGGGAAGGAGGGAAAGGAGGGAGGAAGGAGGGACGGAAGGGAGGAAGGGAGGGAGGGAGGGAGGAAGGAGGGAATGAAGGGAGGGAGGATAGGGCCCAGCCCTATAGGGTCCAGGCCGTCCCTCCCTGCTGGTGTGGAGACAAGAAACTGGAAATAAAAGACGCAAGACACAGAGATAGAGAAAAGGGAGTTTGAGCCCAGGGGTCCACTGCTACTCAAAGCACGGAGACCAGCAGTGGCCCTCAGTGCCTGGACGCCCTGACTTTTATTGAGTACAAAGCAGGGGAAGAGCAGGTAGGATGAGGTAATGGCGGTCAGTGATAGGGTCAGGTAAATCATGTCTTAGAGATAGAGGACCCAAGACTTTGAAGAAGCCGAGGCCTGGAGAAAACCTAAGGCGTTGGCACTTTTTTCATACTTGTCAAGAAATAGCAAGGTCACTGTGATTTATGTTACTATTACTAATTCTCATCTTCTAAGAAAAAGAGGAACCAGGTGCAGAAGCAGAACTCCAAAGCAGCCATGGTACGTGATCGCTGAAGCGCAGCACCACATAGAGACAGTTAAGTCCCCGGAGGTCTGTGGGCCTCCCTGACAGCTGATAGGCTAACCACAAGAGCTTAGAGAGGTGGAGTTTATTTCCTCCTGCAGGGAAGGAGACATCTTGACCATCTTGGACGTCTCCACCATCTTGGATGTCTTATTCCCTAGCTGGCTAAACAGTGGACGCTTCCACAGCGCTGACACTGTCGCACAGCCAAGGCATCCTCTAGCAGCCCTTATGTGGGCGTGACAGAGGACTTAGAGCATCTTGTGTTAGGGTCACCTCTTTTCCAATGCCACTTCAGTCCCATACTTGACCTGAGACTTATTAGTAAGGTTAAAGATTATATAATTATATATATATGTATATATTTGTGATTACGTATGAATAGCTGTGTGTTTATGATTATAGGAATAACTATGTAACTATATCTCTAATTCTTTTCTAATTCTATGTTTATATGAGAACATGCTGAGGCTTCAGACCCTTGCGTCAGCTCTTGCGGGATTTCCCTGCCACAGGGAAGGAAGGAAGAAAGGACAAATCCAAAGAGGCCAGTAGGAACCTGAGTTGGTATTTGCCCCGGGATGTCTGCTGGTCCCTTGTTATTTGGAACCTCCATTTAAATAGACCTGAACATGTGTCTATGTACATGTAAATGTACATGTGGACCGGAAAGAAAGCTTGAGACAAAAGAGGGATGTTATGGGTTGAATTGTGTTTCCCAAAATTCATATGTTGAAGTTCCAGCCCCCAGTACATTAGAATATGACCTTATTTGAAAATGGGGTTATTAAAGATGTAACGAGTTAATTTAAGTTGAGGTCATTTAGTGTGGACTCTAATGTATGTAATGAAATGACTGGTGTCCTTATGAAAAGGGGAAAATATGGACACAGAATGTGAAGATGAAGGTGGAGATTGGGGTGATGCTTCCACACACCAACGAATACTAGAGATCGCCTGCAAACCTCCAGAAGCCAGGGGAGAGCATAGGGCATCCCTCAGCAGGAACCAACACTGCCAACGCCTTGATTTTGGACTTCAAGCCTCCAGAACTGTGAGATAATAAGTTTCTGCTGTTTAAGCAACCAAATTTCTGGCACTTTGTTATCCCAGCCCTAGGAACCAATACAAGGGAGGAAATTGGATTTGAGCCTTAATCCAAAGTCTGGGTACTCAAAGTACAACAGCCACAGAGGAGCCAGTGAACACATCGGCATTACCAGCCTGACTTCAAAGAACTTCTGTGATCTCAAATAGTCTACAATGAAAATTTAGTTTAAAATAATCCCAGGTTGACAGTGTTCCCAGGCACCTGGCCGAAGCAAATACAAATCCCCTCTGGATGCACATACTTTAAACTCAGCCTCCAAGAAAAGTCTTACAGATACATTTCCAAGAAACATGAGCCCCTCGTCAAAAATCATTAAACACAGGAAAAAAAAGGAGTAAGAGTTGATGGAAACAACAAAATGCTGTAACAGAACTGCAAAGAATGCAAATATGGAATTATTGGATATACAATAGTAAGTATGTTTAATATGATTTAAGAAAAAAAGGCGGAAATACGAAAGGAACATGGAACTATCCAATTTGATCAGACAGATTTGGACCAAAAACACTTCTATAAATGAAAACTATAATTATTATAGTATATAATTATTATTACTTTAAAATGAAGTAGATGGCTTAAACAGCAGGTAAGATACAGTAGAGGTGGTGAACTGGAAAATGGATTTAAAGAAAAGCAAATTGAAGACCAAGAGGCAAAGATGAAAAATATGAAGGAAGAGACATATGGAACAACAGGGCAAGGATGAAAATAGCTAATTGGAATTCTAGATGGAGGCATTAGAAAGTGACAGGGCGTGGCTGGGCTCACACCTGTAATCCCCACCTGTGATTGCACCACTGTACTCCAGCCTGGGCAACAGAGCGAGACCCTGTCTCAGAACAAAACAAAACAAAACAGAAAAAAGAAAGTCACAGGGTAATAGCTAGAGAGAGAATGACAAAGAATTTTCCTGAATTGTTGAAAGACAACATTTCAGATTCAAAAACCCAAACAAAATGCAATTAAACAGAAAAGAGACACACTCATACATACACCATAGTAAAACTGAAGAACACCAGGAGATCTAAAGACACAAGTATAGGAAAGAATAGACAGAACTATGACGATTTGCACAATATATAATAATCTGTGTTTTAAAAACCAAGAGATCATAACAAAAAAGACATAAGAGATTGCAATAAAGTGACCAGAGACAAGATCAAATTACAAGTATCCACAGTGTTGCCATGTACCAGCCGTAAGCAATTAGCATATTATTTTTCAAAGATTCTATGCACCATGGCAACAAACAATATAAAGGATCCAGGAATAAACCTAACAAGAAAGGTATGTGACCTTTTTGTAGAAACTATAAACCCTTCCCAAGGAACATTTAAAAACAAGCTAGACAAATGGCAGAAAAATACCGTGTTCTTTGATAGAAAGATTAAATGTTGTAAAGTTTTCTATTTTCCCAAAATTGATACATGTGTTCAAAATAACTCCAAACAACATTTCAACAGGATTTCTTGGAACCTGACACTCTCATTCTAAAATTCATAAAAGAGAGTAACAGCACAAATTAGTCATGACAATTTTGAAAACAAGAAATATTTGTCCTAACAAATCTTAAAATATAAACATATTATAAAGCCACCATAATTTAAACGGTGTAATATTTTTATACCAGTAAGTAAACAAATAGAAAAGTCACAGATAGAATTAGGAATCAGGGGCTGGGAGTGGTGGCTCAGGTCTGTAATCCCAGCACTTTGGGAGGCTGAGGCAGGGGGGAATCACTTGAGGTCAGGAGTTCGAGGCCAGCCTGGCCAACATGGTGAAACCCCCATCTGTATTGAAAATACAAACACTAGCTGGGCATTGTGGCAGAAGCCTGTAATCCCAGCTACTCGGGAGGCTGAGGCAGGAGAATTGCTTGAACCTAGGAGGCGGAGGTTGCAATGAGCCAAGATCACGCCACTGCATGCACTCCAGCCTGGGTGACAGAACAAGACTCTATTTCAAAAAAAAAAAAAAAAAAAGGAATCAGAAATGGATCTATGTATATATTAAAATTTGGTATATAATAAAACTGGCACTTCAAATCATTAGATAGATCATTAATAAAAGTTGTTAGAGGCTGGGCATGGTGGCTCACACCTGTAATCCCAGCAATTTGGGAGGCCGAGGCAGGCAGATCATGAGGTCAGGAGTTCCAGACCAGCCTAGCCAACATGGTGAAACTCCATCTCTACTAAAAATATAGAAATTAGTGGGGCATGGTGGCCAGTGCCTGTAATCCCAGCTACTCAGGAGGCTGAGGCAGGAGAATCACTTGAACTTGGGAGGCGCAGGTTACGGTGAGCTGAGATCACGCCATTGCACTCCAGCCAGGGTTACAAGAGCGAAACTCTGACTTAAAAAAAAAAAAGTTGTTATAATATAGATAGGCTTTCCAATTAAAAAAAAAAACTAAGTTTGGTCCTTCACAACACTAACATGAGTTAAATCCAATTAGATTAAATATGATCAGAAAAACTCAAAAGTATTAAAAGAAAATGTTATATGAAAGCTTATGTAGAATAATCTTGCTCTATGTGAAGGATTTTTAATCAACCCATAAAATATTAAAAGCCATAAAGAAGATTTAAATTTGACTACCTCAAAATGTAATGCTTTTATTTAAACAGAAGAATGCATATATAACAATATGGAAGAAACAGTTTTATAGAAAGAAGGGCATAGTGGGCAAATCAGGACAGGATTGATGGGTAAACACAAGAAGAGAAACTTAGACTCTAAGAAGCAGAGAAATGTAATTTGTTAAGTTGAGATAATTTCACCCAAAATTAATTCTGAAGGTTAAATGTCGTAAGAGTTGACAAAGGTAATGGGAAGGGCAGATGTTGGTGGTAGGTACATACACTCTGAAAGTACAATTTGACTCTATTCATATCTTTAATGCATACGCTCTACTACCTAGCAATTTCATGTCCTAGTATCTATCTTTAAGAACCTTACATGTGTGTACTAGGAGGCAGGCACAAAGATATTCAACACAGCATTGTTTATAATAGCAAAAAAAAACAAAACAAAAAACCCTGGAAAGAAAGCAATTGTTCATTAATAGGAAATCAATTGTATAAACTGTATTCATTGTACTGTGATAACCTGCTTTTTTGCCAGCTAAAACTAACTTTCTCTTTCTTAGGCTAAAAAGCTGTTTAGGCTTTATGTTAGCTTCTTGAGCTGGACAGACTCCATCTTAGCTTCTTCATTTTAGTTATTCTCTCATCATTCAGTATGTAACTATAGTATGCAGCTGGGGCAGGCTGACACTGGACACCTCCAGGAATGCATTTGTTGATAAGAGGCCAAGTTAAGTGGTACCAGCAGAGCCTGGGAATGCAGATGCAGTTGAGCTCCCAGAGCCCCCATTATCTATAAGTTGTATGTCTTTTATGACAGCTTTGCCCCTCGCACCTGACACTGTTTTATTTCTCACGTATCACTTTTTCTTTTAACTTTTTGCTTACTCTGCTTTTGTGAAAAATTTGCTTCAGCTAGATACCCCCTCCCTTTTAAAACTAAGGTATAAAAGACCACCTAACTTTATCTTCGGGGCCGAGAGAATTTTAGGTGTTAGCCACTCTCGGTCGCCGGCTCAATAAAGGACTCATAATTCAGTCTCAGAGTGTGGCGCATTCCTTGACTGGCTCAGATACAAAACTATAAAATGCTTTTAAAAATAATAAAGCTGATCTTTATGTCTGACATGGAAAGAACTCTAAATCATATTTTTAAACG